>WPIO01000067.1:1385000-1517500 GCA_009760855.2 Cristatella mucedo | reverse complement strand
GGGAAAATGGAAATGAATACGGAACGGCTACCGGTCGGGCCGGCTACGCGGACCGCGCGAGGTCCGGCCCACCGAAGCGGCCGGTCGGACCGCTTGCACCGCCGGTGCAGGCTGCGCCGCATGCGGTCACGCCGAAGCGGGCGCCGCGGCGCTCGCTCGCGGCATGACCGCGTGCGGTCGAGCATGACCGCCTGCGATCGAGAGCCGCGGGTCGAGATCGAGGTAGCGACGCCCCCGCCGCCGCTGCAACACGCTCGACGGCGGCGGACTCGGGTGCGTGCGCTCGCTCTCCGCTGCTCGTGGCGGAGAAGCAAAGCGTTATAATGCTAGCTCTCTCTCTCTCTCTCTCTCTCTCTCTCTCTCTCTCTCTCTCTCTCTCTCAAACATGTGCCGTCCGACCGACCGCGAGTCGGCGTGGCGGCCACGACGCGCGACGCTTTCGCCCGCCGCATAGGCGAGCAGCTATAATAAGAAAATAATAATAATAATAATAATAATAATGACGATACGTTTGATATAGCGTCTCAGAGAACTCAATCTCGTTCTAGGCACTTTACATTTGCTGCAACGGAAGCGAGGTCGAATGGTTAGTGATAGCGTGCTCAAAAACAACAAAAATAACGTGGCTGGGGCTGACATGCACCGGGTAAGCATGCAAGAGTACGGTTAACGACAACATGCACAGTGTCAGCACGCGTAGGCAAGCAAAGGACAAATTACACGGACCCGCTAAAAATGCTGTGGTAAATGGATGTGTTTGTAGTTTCTTTTAAAAGGAAATCAAGTCAGGGGATGTCGTGACGCAAGTCGGAAGTGATTTCCATGCTTTGGGAGCGTACGTACAGGCACGGTCTCCGGAGGATTTGAGGTTCGTACAAGGTATAGGTAAACTATTGGATTCAGAAAAGCAAGTGGTACGATGGTCAGCCTGATGGGGAAATAAATCTGGTAGGTAGGCTGGAGCCAAACATTAAAGGGACCTAAAAGTGAGTTACAGAATCTTGAAATCCATGTTGTTTGACTGGAAGCCAGTGCAGGTCAGCAAGAGTTGGTGTGATGTGGCAACTACGACGCTCACGAAGGATGAATAAAGCTACAGAGTTTTGCACCAGCTGCAGAGTTTTGCACCAGCTGCAGGTGCCTGATTGCACAGGCCGGTTGACCAGCAAGCAGTGAGTTACAGAAGTCAAAACGTGATGCCACAAATGCATGGACCAGTTTAGATGTGGTATCGCTGTATACAAAAGCCCGAGCTTTAGCTTTTTGTTATGTAGCTGAAAGTCAGCAGAATTGACTGCAGAGTTGACGTGGTCGTTTAATGCACGTAATGCGGCCCCGAATCGACTAATTCCAGCCGATTCCCGATCCACTCTTCAGCCCCGGGCTGCGTCCTACAATGCTCTTGCCACCGACTAAAAAACATTAAGGGTTGTCTACATTTGCGGCGGCGGCGTGGGCGGCGGTCAGCTGAGCATCAGCTGACCGCCTCGATTCTCACGCGAAAAAGCGTCAGACGCGTTTCACTTTGCAGCAAATGTGAAGCTGCGCCTAGAAGGAGATTATGAAGTTCTCTGAGGACGCTCTATCAAGTACATTATTATTATTATTATTATTAACTTAGCAAGTCGGTTAAACTGCACGGCTTTGAAAATACTGACTCGCCAAGGAGTCAACATTTTAAAGCTCATAACCGAATCTAAGCACTGCTAATCGTGAGGAGAGTTGGATATTTTTGCAATTCGCCCCGACTCCAGGACAAGCTGCATGCAATCTCAATTTAATAGCCGCCGTCTTCAATCTATTGCTACGCTTGCGTGTTCACCCTGTCAAGCCCCGTTACGGATAACCGCTTTTTAATTTAAGTGCTTAATAAGGACTAAGTGAGATTTAACAGAAATTCCGGTGATCTTGGAGATGATCTCAAAATCTGATGACCTGAGCTCACGTTTAGGCAATTTTCAGGCACAGCTCAGAGGAAAGTGTCGGCATCATAGCCGCTCGGGTTGACAGTGAAGCTGTGGCTGAGATTCCTTTACCGACTTGGCATTTTTTGGCTCTAAGAGAGGTCGATAAAAGTATATGCAAGCTCATCTATGGACATTCTAAAACGCACGGTCGTAGTAATTTAAGAGAAATTTCTGCAGGGATACAGAATTATGCCCCTCTGCCCCAACCAAATGGAATGTATCTCATCCAACCACACATTTATCGATGTCTCTCAAAGACTAACATTCTATTTGGCATGCAAATTGGAGCAAACAACAAGGGCAGCAAAAGCTATTATTTTATGTAACTATAGCTGTCATGTTGACCTTATACAACTACTTGTAAAGGTAAAACTGCAAAACTTAAACCTGTAAAACTTATGAATTACCTGTAAAAGTCAAGGTCAAGTTTTTTGCACCAAAGGTTAACCTAGCATGGCTATCTGATCAAATCCACCGATTCAATAACAATCACTCTAAAATTATGAAAAACCTCTCAAAAGATGTAAGAAACTTGGCTTCAAATTACCCCATCTTCAAGGAAATATATGAGAACTGCGGCGCAGTTCGAACCGGCCTCTTGCTGAGAGGTTAAATTCACAATCAGCGAAGCAGCTGGTACCTCGCATCGCATCTACCGGGGCAACTCAAGCACGCGCCGCACTATGCCGGTAACAGCAGAGTGAGGCGGCGATAAAATAGATACAGGGCTCGAGCGGCAAAAGTGAGATTGCCGAAATATTACCAGCGGCTCCTGAATTATTTTGACTAGCGAACCGGCTCTGGCATAAGGTAGAGTTTAGTTACAATGCTGCTGAAGTTGCGTACTGGTCAGACGGCGGTTGACTTTATGGAGCCGAATAGCTGCGCTTTGCTTCGCCCAAAGCTTTCGAGTGACAGGCAGTTGCGAAGCGCCCTTGGCGTATTACGACGGTTACTTGGTAACGAGGGTCGCTTGCTACGCTTTCGTGGATAGTAGACACTCTCGTGGCTCTTAAATTAGCTCTACGGCTCTACGCATGCGCACACAAGCTTACTATTTCAATATGCAGGCGGCTCCCTTGCCACCGTGTCACACAACTGTCGGCAGGCTAGCGCTGTCTGGCGCCGGCATCTGCGCGATGCTGCCTCGCCGTTGCTCATGGGTTCAGTTCTTCGCCGACAGCCCTGGCGCGTCGTCGACTTACGTCGTCGCTTAACGGTCACTACTTCCGGCCCAGTTGGCCGCACTTCTCTCGACCAACCGTGCGGACTCTGTTTGCGTGGCGTTTTCGCGACTGCAGCCACGGGAGTAAAGGATTATAATAGACCGCCCTTGACGGCACCGAGTGTAGAGATCTGGGCATCGTTGGGCTGCGTCGACCGATTCTATTGGTTGCCCCCCTCAGCGTCCTCCGTCGAGCTCATCCGCATGCTGGCGAGCAACGAGCCGTGAGCAATACGTGCACACGTGACGTGCACACGTGTCTGGAGACGAAGATAAGCATCACGAAGAGCGATCATCGGAGCGGTCCGTAGCCTCGGACCGGCATATGCCGCCATTGAGTGTCCTAAAGCCCCAGTCCAGTGAGATTGTACGGCAGAGACAGGTGACATCTGTAAAAAGCCGCCCGCATGAATACTACTGCCGCAGGACAGCTGGCTGGGGCGCGAGCAGGAATCCGGCAGAGAGCTGCGCTCTTCATCCGGGCACAATCAGTCGATGTGCTGACTTGGGCTATGTGCGCGTGGTAGTCGGCCAAATGGAGAGCGCAGTTGTGATTGCTGTGAGATGGCGAGGAAATCTCTCTGCAACCACTGGCATCATTTTCGCCAAGAACCGTACTTCGAGCTGACCGACAATTAGCGACGCACGAAACGCTGTGGCGACAGGAGCGCGAGATCCGAAAGTGTCGACTTGACGGTCGTGGTGCGAAGCGGCTGGGCATCTTGAATCTCAATTTACAGCACAAGAGATGAAGGCCTACTGCTTGAATTTGCCAGCAGGTCGATGACCACGCGACGAAGTCACTCCGATCGTCGCTGCTCATCGGGGCACGAAGTGCTTGAAAGCCGAGGTTGCGGAATTTTAAGAAACTGCAAAACCCTCCGCAAACATTACGTAAAAAGACTTATCGACGTTATCTTCCAAAAGCTCGCTTCGCGGACGTCATACTATTAAGGGAACTAGCACATATCGAGCAAGGCTAAGAGTCGTACGGGTTTTTTACCTTTATCATTAGGATGCCAATTGCTTGGCGAAACTCCAGCTCTGCCTTTTTAGATGCCGTGGAAAGGCACGTCTCTTCATTGAAGAAGGGTCCTGGCTACAAAGCCCTTTGGCATCCATTGAGTTTGCTACACCAGCAATGGCCTCGATCGCCTTGTGTCTTCTCTCTACTTGCGAGGCCGTGCGAAGGTTAAAGACCCACTGTACTCGATCGTGCCGATTACTTGGTCAGCTATAAAATACCCGAAATGCAACGCTCGGAATAAATGCAGCTCAAAACAGTGTTAGTGCTTAGTCAGCTGGGTGCAGCAGGTTAGCGAGATCTTTTGGCGCCCGGGGACGTAGCAACGAATGACACCCGTCGCTTCGTCAAAATGTGCTGCAAAGTAGTTTTATCCCACAAGAAATTCTACAAAATATGCTAGCAGGCAATATCGAGTCGAGACAGTTCAATTAACTGTAGCAAAGTTACAAGGTAGCTATTACAACCTAAACTTACGGAATTTTTTCCAGCCTTGAACGTGACAAAATGGTCTAGTACAGTTTGCAAGTCAACACTTTCCAGTTTTTTCTCTACGCTTAATAAGGCCGAATGCACACCTTTTCCCATCGATGCTCTCAGATGAGCAGGATTATCATTAGTTTGCTAAATTAACGCTCTCATCTGGCAACTGATAGAGCTGTGGAGAACTTGGACGAAGAATTAAATTCAAATTAAAATTCAAATTAGGAAACACACATTCTCAATAGCTGGCAATGAAAGACACGAGTTCTAGTAGTGTCTTTAGTGCCGAGCCTTGACGTGTGGCATGAAGTATTGCAGAGTCGCATATTTCGTTGTACAGCTCTGTTCGAGCAATGTCTGAACAAACAAGCCTACAAGCCTTCAAGATCTGGACATTGCTAACGGAGTTTGGTCTGGTCAAGCAGCTTCAATGGCTGCTCAACTCCCAGCAAGATTCCAAATTTGACATCAAGATATGTGAGCCGGGAAAACCTAGTTGTAATTTCTTGTCGGAGCTAGTAATGTGGTTCATCATTATTTTCGAGATCCCCTCCTCTGCCATGAGATCAATATCTTGAAAGAGTTCTCCAGGCGTAAGTGTCCTTCGGCAGAGCAGGGGATTTCAAAATTCTAGATTCTCTGTTCAACTGCAACTCCCCACAATTCACACCCTCTTTTTAAATCTTGTAGTGATTCTTGGCACGGGTCTCCTCAAAGTCTTGAAAAAACTCAATCTCAAGAAGGGGGAGAACGAAAGAGGTGTCTTTGAAGTTGATCTTTGGATCCTGCAGTATTTTCGAAGTGCAATTAATCTTCCTAAAGATGTACTAAAGATTTCACAGAACTAACAAGTTGAAGTTCCAAATACGACATTGGTGACAGATAGCTTCACTTCTTACTTCAAGCTTTTCAATTGTGTTCCCAGACAGTCTCTAGAAGAGACCTACAACGTTGTTCAGCACATCATCGATAGCCTCCGCTCTTTGTTACTGCACCTTGTTGCAGAGTCACGTTTGACGGTGATGGCTAAGACTTTCTTCAGTCCGTCACTTTTCAAAGTGGGCACTCTCTGTTGTTCCATAAGAGGTAAGGGCAACGAAATATGTTCGTGCAGCATGATCTCCTGCCGGGTTCAAGCTGTGGTTATCAGTTAGCAAAACCTGACCTAATTTCTGGACAGTATTCTCATTGAACACCTGAAAATTATCAGAAATGACTGCTTCTTTGTCGTGGCAATGCGACCTGCAATCTTGCTAGGAAGTTTCGTCAGACTCTAAGTTTCCAAAGATGAGATCCTCAATTGCTGCAGCATCTTTGGTATAGATTTGAAGAGAGCCCTGGAATGACTCTGATAACTGTTTTGTTGGCAAAATCAACATCGAGATACCTCAGACATCTGCGAGCGTGCGCCAAATCAGGAGTTGAATCGAAAATATTTCCACGGTACTTACTTCGCCTTACTTTGTCACAGCTCGTAGCTTGTCTCCGAATTTGGATGCAAGCAGATTAAGAATCTCAATTTGGATTTGGAGAGACAGATAAGTGACTGACTTTGAACTATTCCTGGCGTGGTCCAGGTGCGATCGCAGAAGAGAATCGTACTGATCTAGAAGATCGAGAATCTTCCAAGATAGATTTAGAAGATCCAAGAAGTTTTCAATGTTTTTCTCTCCAGCCAGGCCAAGACTCTCTTGGTGAACGTGCAATGCTAGGGTGTTAAGAAACTAAGAACTTGATGCAGCTAAAAACTCTCTTTGGAACTTCTTGCCATCTTTTGTCCCAATAAGATGTATGCCCCGACACCAATGTCAATGTCAATTTATTTCAATTTCTTCATCCTATTTCCTTTCGTTTCCACGAGGTGAAAGCCTGACGGTGAGAAGGGCTTCTTTCATGGGCGATCAGTTTTTCTGTTTTCAGGTTTCCTTCACTGGGTGAACCCGTTCGATAATTCAAGTGACGCTCGGTAATATTTTGCGTACATAGAAAAATGCGATCTACAGAAGCAACGTGCCGACTGTTTGAGGGAGTGTAGACCAGTCAGGTCATGCTACCGTCATGCCCATTAGCAAGTTGCCTCTTGAACCAGGCTCTGTGCTCATAGCTCTACGACATTTTCCAACATATGGACCCTCTGCGTTCTGAAAAAGGCTTGATCCTCACGGTACTAGTTCAGTTCAAAGTGGTTACGGAATGACGCGATGTTCGGTTAAACTTCAGGTAGCCAATATCATTCAGGGTCAGCACTAAGAAAATTGTCAAAGACTTCGCATTTTCATCTCTTCTGGTAGTGCTCGCACCACCCAAAACGGTCCAAATGGTCACTGACCTCGTCTTCATAGAGCGAACGTTCTTTTTTTTTTGGATCAAAACTTCCCTCGGAAGCGGAGCTGCTTGCTTTTCCGTCGTTGTCGTGCTTTCTGCCTTCACTCGTTTTCTCCTCTTCCCTGTTCGTGCTCGTCTGCTCGGTTCTTCCTTCCCTTTCCTGTTCGTGCTCGTCTGCTCGGTTCTGCTTGATTACTCCAACTGTTCTTCCTTGGTCCCTCTGCGAATATAACAATTTTTCGGTCTATTTTCTGTGTGTTCACTGTTCCGTAGCTTTCCCTTCTTCCAGAAACTTTTTAAAGCAAGTACCTTGCTACTTGCTACTCGCTACTCGCTCGCTACTCTCGCTTCTCCTGAAGTCTTTTGTTTTCTGTGTTGGGCAAAATACCTCTCTTCCTCCACACACACACACACACACACACACACACGCACAAACACACACACACACACACATACACACACACACTCACACACTCACACATATATATATATGTATATATAAACACCCATAGATCCATTAAAAATGATAAACGTTTCAGTCGTCTTGACTCAGTCTTTTGAATCTGTTGTCTCGAGTCACTACCGCAACAAGCCGCCAATCGTGCCAGAAATCTGTCACCCCAAGCACCAAGTTCTCCTGTAACCTCCGATCTCATTTCCATTCTGTGTGAAAGGCATCGATCTTTTCCCGTTATTGTTAACGTTACAATTCAGTTTGAAAACTTAACTAACCCCTTAAGAGCCTAATTGTGTGCCCCAACTCATTTCGTTTGGTGGCGCCAGCGCAAAACTAGACTAACTGCAAACATCCCACATTCAATCAAATATTGTCTGACAACTGTTGGTGATCATCTATTATAATACAAAATTCTATTCTGCTCATCTGACCGCATGCGGATCTCATTCAGTCTAGGGTGTGCGTGCCTTCTTTTTCATCCAAAATCATTTTTGGCAAAACCTTGACATTTGATATAGGTGCTGTCCGAGCAAGATTGTTTTCTCCGACCCTCCTCTGCTGCTCAATTGATCATCTAACCATTTATTACTTGTAGAATGGTACGGCACAAAACTAGGTGACATGCTCCACCATTTGACGCCTCTGGCTAAGCGAAACCCCGTGAGCCGTCGCCCACACGGCCTGTGGTATGTAGCCCAGACACAGAACGATAGCTCGGTCTACTAAGCACGAGCTTGAGACAGCCGATCAGGAGCGACTGTCCGTCGATGTGCATACGAGGACTAATATAGATTCCTTGCTAAGGCAGAGAGTTGAGCTTCTCATAAAAAATATTGTTAGTCGCAGGCTTACAATCCAAAAAGGCTAATGTAAACCATCAACAACCTCCTAAACTCTCTCATGTTGGCTTCTTACTTTTTGATCATTGTCGTGATTTAGCTGATCCCTTTTCTAGCTTCCTTGTCAGCAAGGTAGGAAAGGTCAGAGAGTCCATCCTAGGACGTCAGCATCCTGTCTGAACTCGTCCCTCAAAAATTCATCGCCTCAATGTCTACATTCAAGGAGGCCACGAGTGACTGCCTCCTGATACTCATCTCGCCATCAAAATAGACGACTAGTCGTCTGGACCCCATTCCCACTGTTCTACTTCTAAGATTCATTTATTTGCTACTGCCATATGTAAATAACATCATAAATATGTTCTTAACCTCATTTCACGTCCCAAAACTTTTCAAAAAAGCTGTAGCTAGGCTACTAATTTAGAAAGAAACACTACACCAAAAGAGCTCAATCAACTTCCGCCCGATCTCTCTTCTACCATTCCCAGAGAAGACACCGGAACTAGTTTCGGCAGACTAGCTCAACTCTTATATTAAAGCTTCAAACTTACCAGTAAGCTCGAGTCTGGCTTTTGAGCTAAACACTCAGTTGAGTCAGAATTCCTTATGGTTTACAACGACTTTCTTAGGAATGCAGACTTAAGTAGAGTCCCTCTGCTTGTTTAGCTCGATCGTTAGGCAGCTTTTGATTCTATCAATCACTAAGTCCTACTTAAGCGTCTCTCATCTTGCCCGAGTATCGCTATCACAGTACTACAACCTACTGTCCAGGTCCTATCTCAGTGGAAGACTGCAGAGTATTAAAGTAAACTGAAAAAGGCCGTCCGAGGAACGACTAAAGTACTGGGGGTGGGGCACCTCAGGGCTCCGTGCCCCTCGGTCCAGTTCTTTTCACGGTTTATACTCTCCCTCTTGGCGACGTGATCGCCAAGCACAATCTAGGCTTTCACTTCTATCCAGATAACCAGACTCATTTGTACCTTTTATCTGATCCCTCATAGCTTTTTAGTGCGTTAGATTATCTCAACTCTCAACGTTGTGACCAAGAAATAAGATAGTTTAATGCCTACACGTGGCACTTCTGTAGTAGGTGCACGAAATGCACTTAATGCTCCAAAGTGACCTTTTACTAGATGGAGAAATCCGCTCCACAGTCAAGTGAGCGTAGTTTAAGCAACATAACGTTACTAAAATTCGAGGTGGCTTAGATAGAACTAAAGAGCTACTTAAAATTTATGCAAGTCACCATGGATCAATGTTATGTCACTTACTTTTAGGTCCATTAATATTTTTGGCCTAGCCTACCTATCGGAAAAAGTTCCCCGCCAGGCTTAGCACCGTACTTACCCTCTTGTATGAATCTGATCATTTAACTACACCTCGTATGAACCGCAGACGCTTTGGAGACCGTGCCCTCAGTTTGCATGCTTCCAAAGCCAAAGGAGCTCACTTCGAATTGGGTCACGACAACGACCCTGACTTGACCCTGACTTGACCCTGACTTGACCCTGACTTGACCCTGACTTGACCCTGACTTGACCCTGACTTGACAGCATTGAAGAAGAAGGTGAAGTGAGCTGCTATTTATCATAGCATTCAGTGGGTCCATGTGATTCGTCTTCGAATTTCGCTTATGGATTCTGACACGGTGCTTTCACCCACTAAGTTTATTTTCATGTTGACGTGGTGCATGTCAGCCATAAGCCAACCACGTTATGGTCGTTAAAATTGAGCATGCTACCACTAACCATTGGATCAACCTTCCTTTGCAGCATATGTAAAGTCATAGAAACGGAAAATGTTTTCTGTGAGCACCATCATATGTATTAACATTTATTCCCGACTTCCGTAATGTAATGTAATGTATCTCCTTATGTAACTCCACAAAGTCATACAGACTATGTGGGTGTTACGCAGGAGACTTTTGTATAGCGCACTCACAGCCTAAGCGGCTTTCGGTACGCATTCGGTAGCCAACAGACTTCGTCTCACGCAACAAAGAGAAAGTGGGAAGCATAGCAGAGTCAGGAGAGCAGTTGAGGTGGTGAGTAGCACGGAAGTAGCAGCTCAGGACCGCTGAAAATGATGAGCCATAGTCGGCAGCAGAAGAGTAGATGTCGTTGGGTAAGAATTGTGCGAGCGAGTTCCACAGTCTAGGACCTGCTGAGCTAAAGCTTTTGGCGCCAACGGTTTTTAAGCGGAGGAATAGAACAGCTAATTTATTGTCCACACAGGACCTGAGGGCGCGAAGAGGCTGAAACTGGTGCAGCAGTTCAGCTAGGTACGAAGGAGCCAAGCCGTGGCCTTGGCCTTGTGGGTCAGCGTAAGAGCTTTGCTCTGTATCCGTTGCTCAACCGGTAGCCATCCTAGCTCTTTTGGCAAAGGAGACACGTGGTCAAACCTCCGGGACCTGAAGACTAGCCTTGCAGCCATATTCATACTCAACTGCAGTGGCCTAGCTGCTTTCTTTGGTAGCCCAGCCAAAAGGGATTTACAATAATCAAGTCAAGACAGAACTAAGGAGCTAGTTAAATCTTTTGCAAGCCACTGTGGAAGACAGCTCCTAATCTTAGATAGGGATCGGACGTGATGGCTAGCTGTAGACGTAGTCTTCTGAATGAAGCTTTTAAAATTGAGGCAGCTATCGAAAACGACACCTAAATTTCGAGCACGTGGTGATAGTCGCACAACAGCATCGCCTATTAGAAGAGCAAAGCCTTTTAATCCAGCAACACGCTTAAGGTGTCCTAGGAGCAGCAGTTCGGTTTTATCGTCATTTAATTTTAAGTCACGACATCCCTTGACTTATCCACACTTAAAATAAATTTAAAACGTACCTATTTACGACAGCATTTAGTAGGTCCCAGTGATTTGCTCTTTATGTGCTTATGCGTGCAGACACTGTTTCACGCTGTCACTAACCACACTTGCATGCTGGCCCTGTGCATATCACCATTAAGCATGCTACTCTTGTTGTTTATCAAGCATGATATTTCCACTCACCGTTCGATCGTGTTTCCTTTGCAGAAAATATAAAGCACCTAGAAAAAGATTGAGTTATCTGAGGGCGCTTTATCAAGTGTATTATTATTGTTATTATTATTACTATTATTAACATTAGTACCAGCACCACATTTGTACTCGTGAGAGAAAATGTTTCATTTACTGAAAAGATATTAGGTATAATCAGTTAGTCCTATAACGTTAGCGTGCTAAATCTGCCAATTTACGATTGCCGAGGATTTTATTATTCGCGTCTCCTGAATTATGACTGCAACGGGAACTGGTAATGCAGCGATCTGGAGTGGCAGAAAAACAGGCCTCGTAGCCTTGCGACGTCCATTCAATTGT
Source organism: Cristatella mucedo (assembly GCA_009760855.2). NCBI lineage: Eukaryota > Metazoa > Bryozoa > Phylactolaemata > Cristatellidae > Cristatella > Cristatella mucedo. The sequence goes on along the minus strand of WPIO01000067.1, from coordinate 1,505,829 downwards.
ACACTAGCAGTTAAGCTGATTAATGTTTCAGGCTTTAAGCCCTGCAAAAGTTGCGGTACGCCGTGGCTTGCATTGGATGCCTCTAACCGTCGACTGATCTCGCACAGACGTCTCGACGCTACGAAAATGAAGTTTTCTTCGTTCGTTACGGGCGCTATTCGTCACTGCTCCGTTCCGCTGCTGAAGACATGCCTGTGTGCATCGGCGCTGCACACCCTAGTCACTGGCCGTGCCAGTGGCTAAAGGGCTTCCCAAGCATTCATCTCGCACACCCAGGAGCAGCACCGTTAAGAGTACTGTTCCTAGCGGCCTGATTCTCACCGCACGCGAAAACCGCTCACCGATTTGCAACCCAGTGAATTTCTGCACAGTAGCGGCGGCAGCGAGCTTGCAACAGCAGGCTATCGGTTCGGATTGTTTGGCTGTGCGTCTAACGCCAATGGCATGGGGCGCAGCCAACTCGAACTGCCATCGGAAGTGCCTCTGCGTGCCAACGCTGGCGAAAGCTGGTGCGTAAGCTGGTAGCTAGCGTGCTAGTCTAGCTTTCCAACGAAGTACTGGTCTCGTCTGCCGTCAACGTCGGCCGCCTAGTGCTGACAGTGGCGGACAGCGACGGACAGCGGCGAGCTAGGCTAGCTCCGTCCTAGCGTCCCTTGATCCGTTTCGCGTCGCAGGCTGCCTCAAGTCGACGGCTCCGAGATCGACGCTTAAAACGAATGAAATGAAATAAAACGAACTCGAATGCGCACAGTCGCCCGTCTCCGCCCACCGATCCTCGAAAATCCAAGGGGAGCTAATCGTCATTTCTCGATTGAGTCATCTAAAACGCAAGATCCGTCGATAGCGGAACGGACATCTGGAGCAGGAGAACGAACGCTGGGATGATGATCGCCGTCCGAGGCAGCCAGAGGAAAGGGGCTGGGCTGGACGAGCGCAGTTGCGTCACGCGGCGATCGGTAAGCATTTCAGAGGAGAGACGACGAGGGCGTTTTCCTAGCACGCCCAAACGAGCACCGCCGCGCCTGCGACGCGGTCGCCTGCGTTCGGGTTAGCGTGGGCTATAGAGCTTCGCCGACAGACCGGCAGCCGCGGCGGCGGCGGCGGCGGCTGCGGCGATGCCCGATCGTCTGCTTAGCGGGCTCAGCGCGCTGGCTCACCCTCGTCCCCTAAAGGAAAGGAGTCGTTCTTTTCGAGAGCGCGAGCAGTGCATGCCGCGACCTCTCATCAGGATGCCGAGTGCCGTGTCAATCCGGCTGCTCTGCTCTGCTCTGCTGCTCAGCTGCTCAGCTGCGAAGCTCGCGCAGTCAGGCTCCGAGCGCCACTAGCCACGTGGTTCCGCGGAACTTCGCGGCGACGCAATCCGTCGCAGCGAAGCTCGATTGATTGCTGCGTTTATAATCGGCGGATTGCTGCGTTTATAATCGGCGGATTGCTGCGTTTATAATCGGCGGATTGCTGCGTTTGTAATCGGCGGATTGCTGCGTTTGTAATCGGTTTATAATCGGCGGATTGCTGCGTTTATAATCGGTTTATAATCGGCGGATTGCTGCGCATTCCGACGATTCAAACCAATTTCAACGCCACGAGTGAGGCTGCATTGAACGTCACGTCCCTAAAATTTGACGATTCCATCGCGTGAGGCGCTAGCCGCGGCGCACGCTCAAGACGATAGCAGTAGCCGGCCGGCGTCGCTATCATCTTGAACGTGTTGCAACCGGCCCGCAGGCTTCACGCTCACTTCCGGCGAATCTAAAAGCGGTCAGCGGCGGCGCGCTGACGCAAGCGCACGCGCGTGACGCGCAGTAGCGCTTACTGCATGGCCAAGTTAAAGTAGAGGCACGTGCGGTCATATCTGTGCGCTTTACTGATTGCAGGCGAATCGAGGGGCTCGTCGAGTCATGATTGATCGATCGCTCGTGGGAGTAGAGAGATAATTATGATAATGGCGCTCGGCATTTCGACTTGCCAGCTGGCGAGCTCGTTTCCAGAGGCGCGCACTCGATCGGCGAGCCCATCCACCGGGCCACTCGTACGAAGACAGCAACATGGCGGGCTTACTAGCTCGCGAGAAACTGACACCGTGGCTACTAGTCAAAGGGAGGATATGTGAGCCGGCAGAGAGAGAGAGAGAGAGAGAGAGAGAGAGAGAGAGAGAGAGAGAGACAGAGACAGAGAGAGAGAGAGAGAGAGAGAGAGAGAGAGAGAGAGAGAGAGAGAGAGAGAGAGACAGAGAGACAGAGAGACAGAGAGAGCGAGAGAAAGGAGAGAGAAAGAGAGAGAGAGAGAGAAAGAGAGCGAGCGAGAGAGAGAGAGAGAGAGATAGAGCGAGAGAGAGGAGAGAGAAAGAGAGAGGAGAGAGAAAGAGAGAGAGAGAGAGAGAGAGAGAGAGAGAGAAAGAGAGCGAGCGAGAGAGAGAGAGAGAGAGAGAGAGAGAGAGAGAGTGGGAGAGATAGAAACATTCAGCTGCTCCGTATCGCTGGCGGAAAAAAGGAAAAACTCGCTCGGCGAGTTTTTTTCTCCGCCGCCGAGCGAGCTTGCTGAAAAGCCAAACTCGACATCGATCAGCTCGACGCTGAGAACAGCCTACACGCTGTTCGCATGTCCTCTAGCGAGCTAAATTTGAGAAATATCACAGCGAAGGCAATTCGGCGAGATGGAGCTCAAGGAGCGAAACGTTATATATATATATATATATATATATATATATATATATATATATATATATATATATATATATATATATATATATATATATATATATATATATATATATATATATATATATATAAGCTGGAAATTGGCTCGCAGTAAAAGAAAAAGAACAGTCTGAGGGTCTGCCGATCCGATCCGACATACTTGTTTTTCTAGCGGCAGACGAGCCTACGCGGCCATCGTCCGGCTTCCAGAGTGCAATAAAGAATTGCCTACTGCCGGTCTCGAACCCATGACCTCGGTCCTTCAGAGCGAGCACCGTTACCCCGCGGCTAAGACCCTGGGGTTCAAGGCTTCCGGCGCTCAAGATGGACTCATCGAGTGTCTCGCTTGCGAATGTCTGCCTCTTCCGCGTCGCTCCTTAGATGATCTCTACGTCAGCAAGCGCCGCGCTGGCAGACGCGCTAGCTGGCACGAATCGTCACGGAACCTGCGCACAGAGGCGAAAAGTGTCTCGTACACAATGAACGTAATCGAATTTAATTTTATCTATTGCGTTAAATTTAGTCGGTTCGGCTGCCTCACTCATACAGTGGCGGTCCAAAGCCATCCAAAGCCAGCTAGTTTTTCAAGACATTTCACGGACTACACGGCTCCTGACTCAATAACGATACGCCCATGTGGTTATTGGCAGTCTCACGTACGGTCTTAAAGAGAGGTACATATATTGCAAGCAAGAAAGACAGTACGTAAATTATTCGGTGAAAAGATGCATAATGCACGATGAATATAAATGTAGAATTAATTTGTGCTGCGCCAAAAGAGAACTTAATCTCTATTCAGGCGCTTCACATATACCACGAGGCTCAAGCCCACGACCTCAGTCTGACCTTGGTCGGGGCGGGCACCTAATCCGCTGGACCAAACCAGCTCGGCGCCGCATCGCGCACAGAAGGGCACGGAAGGGCATAGTTCATGGGAGCATAGGGACACGCTGTGAGGGACAGACAGGTTCTTTCTAGCCTCTTTGGAAATGCCATTAATTCAGCGACTGCGAATATTTCAGTCGGCAAGTTGCAGGCATTAGGAGCACATGAACTGATGACACTGTCTAGTAAGGACTTCTGGTTCGTTGAAGCCACAGCTGGACGATTTGAGTCAGAGAGCAGTGGTCAGAACGATTGGAGGCCCACTGAGCAAGTTTTTCAGTTAAAAATTCAAGCCGGATCAAGAGAACCGAGAGATCTGAACGACGACGGAAACTTAAAGTCCGCTGACTCGCGCTGTTAATTCTTGCCATCAAGCTTGCAAATATCAAGCAGCTGCTTGATGGACAGCCACGACTGATTGATCAGATTCGGACTGAAATGCTGGTTGCAAAGTTTACTGCAGGCAAGCATAGCGAAAGAGCTGTGCACCAACCAACTGTAATAATGTTTTTGCAAAGGCACGACTAATTAAACCTGCGACTAATTGAGTTGATACTCAACTCAATAAAGTGTAAATAAATTAAGTAAATAAAGTATAAAATAAATAAATAAAGTATAAATAAAATTATTGGCGGGATACTTAACATTCATAAGTCAGCTTGACCGTGGTGTCGTTATCTAAGAAGGCTCAAATTTTCACACCCATTACCTACCTGAAGATAAGAAGACTTCACTGCGAAGCCGTTACAATCATCTAGTGAACATTCAACGTGAAACAGAACACTCAGATTGCGTGGACAAGCCGCCGAAGTGGTCGTGCTGGTTTTGAGTGCGGTTTGAGGGTCTAGGCCTTTAGCTGTGTGCGGAGCACGAAGTTTTTTAATAATAAACAGCGAGTTGGATTTGTATCGCCATTCGGCAACTACTCTCCAACTGCCGACTATGGCACATCTTTTCCAGCGGTCCTGAACTGCTACTTCTATGCTACTCACTACATCAACTGCTCTCCTGACTCTGCTATGCTTCCCACTTTCTCTTTGTTGCGTGAGACGAAGTCTGTTGGCTACCGAATGCGTGCCGAAAGCCGCCTAGGCTGTGAGTGCGCTATGCGAAACTCTCCTGCGTAACACCCACGTGGTCTTTATGACTTTGTGGAGTTACTGACGGGGATACATTACATTACATTCGATTTGATAAATTCAACTGCCATCCGCGTACAAACGTCAATAATGCATGCAGCGAAGAAATGGATGGAGTTCCACGTGCTGGAAGTCAGGGGTTAATCAAAGCACATGAGCAGATTCGCTCTGCATGAAAAAAATAAGCCTAGATTGTGCTGGGAGTATGTGTATTGGCACTAGACAGTATTAAGACTATTAAGACGATTAGTTAGCTAACCGTCTTTATCAGCTAGGGCTGCATTAAAGTACAAACTTGATATTTTTGGTGAAGAGACTGCGTGGAAACTGAGGATATGTCGACGCAAGTTCTCAGCTTCCGCTGCGGGGTAAATAGGCGTCTCGTGGTTGCTCGGCAACAGCATGCCCAGCGGGGTGCAGTTGCTAGCAGCAAGCCCCCGAGTAGAACAGTTTTGTGCGGGGTTAGCCAGGATGCTACGAATCCTGAAGCACATGCTGCTAGCAATGCTGACAGCTAAGGTTTGTCGCCAGCGTTGCTTTTTACTGCAATCTTGACTTGCGCGACACAGCTGAAAATCGGGCTTCTTAAATATGCGACTATCGTCTCATCTGTCGTCGTTTTTGTAGCTCACGAGCGCCTGTGTCCTTGACTTGCTGCTTCCTGCCACGGCAAGCGTCCGACTCCTGCGATGTAAGTCGCGTGCATTTGGGCAACACAATCTGCAGAACTACCATGGCTAATGCTACACGGGCGATCTTAGTGTGAAAATGGTGATACGTCGTTCGAACTTCAGGAACTTGAGATCTCAGGCGATCTACTTCGGCTTAGCAGAACAGTTGTGCTGTGCAGAGCAAGCCACGGCACTCTGCTCCGCAGCTCCTGGTTTATCGAATATTCTCAAGGTATACACAAATTAGCTGATTTAACAGCTTCATTTGTAGGTGTCGCAGGAGAGCCATTATTACCATAATGGCTATCGCCACCGCTCGCTATTAGCAATGTAGGATCGCCCACTGCAGGATTTTTAACCCACGGCCCTGGTCGCGAGTAGCGAGCACATTAATTAGCTCTTGGGCCATCGGGGCCCTCTCGTCCCCGACGAAAGAGAGCCGACAGCCGACGTTCAACCGATCGCCGAACTCGACAACGGGGCACGGGGTGCATCTCGCGAGAAACGAAGCAGGAGACTCGCTGTCTGGCGTCGACATTGTCCCCACCATCGATGACTCGTGAGACGACTTGCCACGGCTCGGCTCCTTCGCGTGTACAAAAGAGACCCGCTAACTTTGATCTTGACTTGGCATCGCTGAGTGGGCCCTAGCAGGCGAGCAGCCGACCGCCATCGCAGGCGGGAAACGCTCCGGCTGCGCTTCGCGGTGCGGCGGGAAAATCGGGTTCTCGCGAAGAAGAAGGCGAAGAAGACAAAGACGACCGGAGCGTTTCGCTCGCGTCCTCCATTTCGCTCGCGACTTTCTACGCTCGCACGAGCGAGATCGGCGAGAAGACGAGCGCTGAGCGCCGAGGGTGACACAGACGCAAGACTCCAGCGCGTCGGCCGCTGTCCGAGCGTGCGAGTCACGCGACGACGGCGCGTCGAAAAGGTCAGTCTCGCTGATAGCAGCGCCGGAAGCAGGCTCCTGCTGCCGTGGGAAAAGACGGCCGCGCGCAGCTGCGGCGGCAGTCGGCGCATCAGTTCTGGCCGCGCCCGCTTGCACCAGCGCAGCTCGTGCAACCGCCGCCGCCGCCACGCGACCGTCACGTGACGCAGACGGCAACCTCGCGCCGGCCTTGGTCGGTATCTATATGTGCGCGCGTGCAGTGTGTGTATAGCTATCCACACGCCGGCCGCTCGCTAGTTCGGCTCTGCAGCCGCACTCGCTACGTCGCCGCACCACTACGCCTGTCTTACCCAGAATGCTCGGTCTCGCATGCGTTACCGCCGCCGTCCTCGTCGGACTGGCCTCTGCCCAGAGTCCCTTCTTCGGCAAGTGCCCGACGCTCAAGTATCAGCCGAACTTCGATGCGACGAAGGTGAGGCCCCGGCGCTGCGGCGACGCACGGCGGCAGCGCTCTGCTCGCTTCGTGTACGACGCACGGCGCCGCGCGGCTCTTTTAGGCCCTGCTCTCCTGGACTTGTCCGCGTCTTTTAGGCAATGCTTGGACTTGTCCGCGTCTCTTTTAGGCCAAGCTCGGACTTGTCCCCGTCTCTTTTAGGCCCTGCTCTGACTTGTCCGCGTCGCGGCGGAGCGACGGCATGCACCTTACGCTGAGACTTCGTTTTTCTATTGCGTATCACTTTGCAGCAAATGTAAAGCGCCTAGAAAGAGATTAAGTTCTCTGAGGGTGCTTTATCAAGTGCAATATTATTATTATTATTATTATTATTCAGCCACGCGACGCGTTCTTTTTACACATCAAAAACGCAGAAAGCCGGCGACGAGCGTCGCGCGCGGTTCAACCAACGATCGCCCATGCTATGCGCGCGCTACCATCGCTAGTTTGGATGGCGGCACAAAACGGGTCTGCCGTGTGTAGAGTCTGTTGCCTACCGAATGCGCACCGAAAGTCGCTTAGGCTGTGAGAGGGCTATACGAAACTCTCCGGCGAAACACCCATATAGTGTTTCTGCTTGCTTCGTGAGATAAAGTCTGTTGGCCACTGAATGTGTGCCAAAGCCACTTTGGCTGTGAGTGCGCTATACAAAGGTATCCTGCAAAACCCTTTTAAGTACACGCGGCTTTGTAAAGTTATAGACGGAGATACATTACATTAAAGGTGTAAGGCTCGAAATTTGCCAACGGTAATATCCTAGCTGATTAAACAGCCTCTTTTGTATAGCGACAGAAGAGCCTTTGCGGCTATCACCACCGCTTGCAGTGGCGATAAAGAATCGCCCACCGCAGGAATCGAACCCACGACCTCGGGACCGAGGTCGTGAAAGCAACCACCTTACCTAGTGTGCCATCACGGCTGACGCAGCCCTCCCTAACCTAAAGGCAGCTCTAACATCGACACGAATTTGGAGAATACTATAATGTAATATTATTAATATACTATAATAATAATATAATATTAATAACATATGTTATTAATTAAATTATATAATCTGGACAATGATATTATTATAGTAAAATACTAATATATTAATTAGCAATGTTAATTAATTATACTATTGTTAATACAGTAATACTAATATAGATTAATATTCATGGATCATAGTTTTTTTAATTTTACAAAATATATTATTGACTATAACTTATTATATATTGGATATATATTATAATATTCCTAATAGGATTACTTTTATTATTAATATTATATACATATAATAATAATACTATAATAGTAACACGAATCTGGAGAATAAAATGAATTTGGAGATAGATAGTAAGGAAAAGCGCAACTTATTTCCGTAAATTACGGCTGATAAATTGGTCGGTGAATTTAAACGAGCTAGTTAGCATGATGACAGCAGCCCACGCTCAGATAAGTATTCTCGTAGTCGATATGTAAAGTGTGCAGAGTGGCAGGTGTTGTGATGTCTTCTTTCTCGGCAGATGCGGTCGCTCGCAATGAGTCGCTGACTGACAGACCGTCACACTATGTAAAAGAGCAATTGCGGTCAGACACACGCACGAGAAATCCTGGCCAGTTCGCAAGTCGTACAACAACGTCGTTCCATGGATAATCGTACATCTCCCTGCTCATACCACTTACCACGGTTATTCTATAAGTGGTTCTCAGTTCAAACTCAGGCATCATGCTTGCAGCACGTAATCTCTAGCCAGCTGACAAGCTTTTAGTACGTAATCGACGGGCGTCTGCTTCGCCGCCTCTTTTCGCAGTACTTATAATTTAAAAAATAATAAGTAATTCGCCGCCTCTGTTCACAGTACTTCGTCGGCAAGTGGTACGAGCAGAGGCGCTTCTTCGCCATCTTTGAAGTCGGCCAGAAGTGCGTGGAGGCCGAGTACGAGATCCTGCCGACGGGATTCGTTCAAGTCAACAACTCGGGCTTCGTCACGAGGTGACTCGTCGCCACGATCGCGCAGCTGCTGGCGTGCGCTGCTTCCGGTTTTTCGAGCCTGGCGTCGAGCCTCATTCGAGTCTGGCGTCGGCCGACAGCGACGCATCAGGCCCAAGCCAGCTACCCCGGTGGCCGCCGCCGCCGCCGCCGCCCGCTCTCACGAGGCCGCCGCAGCGAGCGCTAACGATTTGCCCCGCGCGGCCTTTGCCCTTTGCAGCAAGGGAGTGCGCACCAATCAGCTGGGCAAGGCCTACTGCGACAAGGACCAGCCTGCCGCGTGCTTCGTGCAATTCTTCAAAGGTAGCGCTCGCGACATAGCGACCGCGAAAGCGCGGCGAGCGCTCGTCCGCTCGCCTCCGAGCCTTCGGAGCCGTTAGGTGCGCATTGTCGTTCCGTGGCGGCCGCTCGGCTCCGATCGTCACGTCGAGAGCATTTCCGTTGCCCTCGTCCTTTGCCGCTCGAGCGCTCGACCGCGCTCGCTACTAGCGACCACGAGCGCTCGAGAGAGATAACCCCCACCCCCACCCCCTGCAATCAAAGCCGGCCCGCCGCTCGAGCAGCAGATGGCGACGACTTTTGCTGAAGCTGAAGCGCTTGACGCGGGCGGCGGCTCTCTCTCTCTCTCTCTCTGTCTTTTTCGCTCGGCGCCCCCGCCGCCGGCAGACCAGCCTTGGGCGTCGTACAACGTGATCGCCACGGACTACGAGACGTTCGGCGTCGTCTACTCGTGCAGCAACCTGTTCGGCAGCGTGAGCACCGAGTTCGGCTGGATCCTCACTCGACAGAAGAGCGTGGACAGCACCGTCATCGAGAAGGCCAAGGCCGCGCTCACCAGCAACGGCATCAATCCGTCCAAACTCGAGATGGTCGAGCAGGACTGCTCCGACTAGCGCCAACCGGATACGCGGCGTCACGGGTCGCGGCTTCGCAGGAGCGCAATTTTTGTTTTTCAGCGAATAAATCTTCGTCCTTTCAACTTCGAATGTAGTCGCCCTGTTCGCGTTCACATCTCACACTACTTCTGACGCTGGAGAGACTCCGTCGTTGTAGAATGCGAATAGCTTGAACGGTGCCATGCTTGATGCTTGAGTAAAGAGGCGACTAGAGGATTTTCCGCAAGCGTATACCGACCATATATTGCTCCGTCCCCTCTTGAAGCGATCGTGTTGAGCTTCTCCAATTGTTCAGCTCGTCTGGACGCAATGCAGTAGAACATTCTTCGAAGTAACTCGACTTAAAATGGCGCTCATCGTACCGCTAATACGGCGTCGTCGCCAATGTCCTTCCTCATACAGACATTCGCGTTCATATAGGAAAGTCCAACGTGGACGGCAGCAGGCAGCGTCAGCTGTGGACACGACACAATGCCGTTAAAATACCTCCGACTTTGAAGCTAAATTGCAAGCAATGATCGGTTTTTGTAATACGTTATCATACCTGTAGATGTTGATGGATGTACGCTCTTTACTTCTAAACTTTTATGCCGTCGTTTTCTTTCTATGGGAACAACCACAATGGCGTGTACATTGAAAAGAAGCCGTTTTAGGTGAAAGCACAAAAAATTAACTGGAACTAAGTAAATTAGAGTAAGGGTCCGCTGACCAAGCAACATTATTTATCTAATATTATCTAATATTATTAAATATTATTTAAGCAACATTATTTATCTAATATTATCTAATATTATTAAATATTATTTAAGCAACATTATCTATCTAATATTATCTAATATTATTAAATATTATTTAAGCAACATTATTTATCTAATATTATCTAATATTATTAAATATTATTTAAGCAAAATTATTTATCTAGCAGCAGAGAAGCATAAGCGGCCATCGCCCTGTTTTCGACACGCAGCGAAGGAGAAAAAAAAAGCCTGCCGCAGGACTCGAACCCACGACTTAGGTCCGTAAGAGCGAGCACCTTTACCCCGCGGCTAAGACCTGGGTTCGCTTCCGGCGCTCAAGATGGACGCACCGAGTGTCTGCTTGCGACGCATGCGCGGGCTTCGCTCAGCAGACGAGAACGAGGTCGATGCCTGGTTGTACGCTCCCGTTCGGCGGGCAGCGGACGTTGGTGCCTCTCGACTGCCTGGAGCTGCAGTTCGACTGGTGCGGCAGAGCGGCGCTTCGCCGTCTGTTTTTGAAGCAATCCCGGTCACTGTCTCCCCGCGTCGTTCCTTAGATGATTGCTGTGTCAGCAAGCGCTTCTCTGGCAGACTTGCTCGCAGGGAGGAATCGCTCACAGGACCTGCGCACGGAGGCAAAAAACTGCGCGATAACGTAAGTGTAGTCACGCTTAATTTGTATCTACTTAGCAATATATAGTCGGTCCAGCTGTTCCATTCATATGGTAGTAGGTCGTGGAAACGTCATGCACAGCCAGCTAGTTTTTCACGACACTTCACGGAAACGACACTTCACAGACTCAATACCGATACGTCCACGTGGTTAGTGCCAGTCTCGTATACCATCATAAAGAGAATTAAATACTGATAGAGATACGGCATGTACGAAAGATAGTAAGTCAATTGTCTGGTGACAAGATAATAGTAACATATTGGTATAGCGCCCTCTCTTTCTAGGTAATTTACAAATGCTGAAAAGTCAGCATGGTCGAATGGCTGGTGGTAGCGTGCTCGATGACAACAAGCATGACAAGTTTAGAGGTGACATGCACACGGTGAATAATGCACGCATGCAATTATGGCTAGCAGCAGCTGCAGCATGCCCGGCAGCGTGCTGCAGCAGCAGCAGCACGTGCACGGCTCGTGCACGTGCACGGCTCGTGCAGCAGCAGCATGTTGGCACGTATGTCAGCATGCAAAATACGAGTTTTTTCCTTATGTTATGTAGCTGAAGATAGGCTTGACTTGACTTGACTGTGGAGCGGATGCTGTCATCTAACGAAAGGTTACTTCGTAATAGGACACTTGGATTTTACGAAGATCAACAAGAGATCAAAAACTACTGATTAAATAGCCTATAATGATTCATTTGTATAGCGCACCAAGAGAACTTAATCTCTATTCAGGCTCGCTTCACATATGCCTCGGGGCTCGAGCCCACGACCTCAGTCAGACCTTGGTCGGGGCGAGCACCCTAACCACTAGACCAAACCAGAAATGAATTATTATTATGAATGGCCTCATTTGTCTAGCGGCAGGAGATCCTAAACGGCCATCATATCTCACCGCTTTCAGTTGGCAATAAGGAATCACCCACTGAAAGATTCTAACCCACGACCTGGTTGTGGAGAGCGAGGCCCTTAATTTCTGGGATATCACAGCACAGTAATGCAGGCAGAGCTGATTGTGAGCGTTAGTTTCTTCTATTTCTAAATCACATTTGATTTGTCCATAACCAGTAAGTTGTTGCATCATCATTAAATTTATGAAAGTTCACTGCCATCCATGTGCGGATGTCATCAATTCTTTCAGTACACAGTTTAGAACATTTGACATGCTGAGGTCTGGGAGGGATCAAAGCAAAGGTACAACTGGGTGTCATCTGCATAGAATTGAAAGCCGTCGTTGTGCCCGGCTATCACATCGGCGATAGAGGAGAGTATAAACCGTGAAAAGAGTACCAAGCGCTGAGCCGTGAGGGACCCCATACTTTAGTAGTTCCTCGGATGATCTTTTTTTCAGCTCACCTCAATGCTCTGGAGTAATCAACTGAGACAAGAGTTAAACCATTGAAATGCCAGTGATGCCCTAGCGAGATGAGAGGCGTCGAAAACTTAGTTGTCGAAAGCATTAAAAGCTGCCGAAATATTAGGCTAAACAAGCAGAGACTCTACCTAAGTCTGCATTCCTAAGGAGGTTGTTATGCACCCGAGGCAATTCTGACTCTGTGAAGTGATTAGCTCTAAAACTAGTACGGAACTTACTAGCTGGGTGTGAAGTTTCAATACACGAGTTCAGCTGCTTATAAGCTACGACTCGTTCTTGTGTCTTTGATAGAAACCGTAGAAAGGAGACTGTGCGGAAGTTGCTCAACTTCTCTTGGTCTAGTGCTGCTCCCTTGAGTAGTGGCCCTGACTACAGCCTTTTGAAAGGTGTTGGACATGACCTGCTGCCGATGTCGTATTTAAAATGCGAGTTACGCATGGCAGCAAAAGCCCAATGCATTGTAAAAGCAGGACAGTGAGAATAGGGTCTAGAATAAGAGTGTCCTTTTTGATGGGGGATATGAACTTCAGGATGAGGTCACTGATGAGGTCAGTTGTCGCTGTTCATCGCCACCTTTACGGCGTCGAAGCCTCGCAGGTACTTGATGCTCGGGCACTTGCCGAAGAAAGGAATCTCGATCACCGACTGCGAGCTAATATGAGCGCGACGGAGACGCTCACGCGAGAACAAGCATGATGGCGCTCGCCGCATAGCTTTTTTCGAAAAAACGCGGGCGACTATCGAACGCTGCGGCGGGCCCAGCGCCCAGCAATTGCATAAGCGGCAGAGCGGCGCTCGTCTTGTCGCACGTGCGCTCTACTTGCATGAGCGCCGTACGCCCCCTCCGTTACGTAAATCCGAGGGCAGCTGCCGCTTCTCAGCGTCGCGCCTTATCTCCCCCGGCCAGACTGGCGGGGCAAGCGGCGGCGGCGGCGGCGGCGGCGAGCAAAAGTTCACCAAAAGCCGCCGCCGCCGCCGCCGCCGCCGCCGCCGCCGCGCGAACGAGCGAGCGAGCGACGCTGCGCGCGCACCGACGACCGCCCGGTCCGTCGGTGCGAATGCAGCGCTGAGGAAGTCGTGGGTGCAGCACGACTGCTGAACTCTCTTGCCCTCTAATCGTCTGGGCTACGACGGTGATAATAAAAATAATGCACTTGATAAAGCGCCCTCAGAGAACTCTATCTCTTTCTAGGCGCTTTACATTTGCTGCAAAGGGAAACGCAATTAAATGGTGAGCAATATCATCATGCTTGATAAACAACATGAATAACATGGTTAGGCGTGACATGCACAGGGTCAGCATGCAAATGTGGTTAGTGGCAGCATGCACAGTGTCAGCACGCATAAGCACATCAAGGACGAATTACAGGGACCCACTAAATGCTGTCCTAAATAGGAGTGTTTTTAAGTTCCTTTTAAATGTGGTCTAGTCAGGGGGATGTTTTGACGCAAGTCGGAAGTGAGTTCCAGGCTTTGGGAGCATACGAGGTAAATGCACGGTCTCCGAATGATTTAAGGTTTGTACGAGGTAATGGTAAACTGTTGGATTCCGAAACGTGGGTCGTACGATGCTTGGCCTGGTGGGGCAGTAAATCTGAGAGATAGGCTGGAGCCAAAGAGTGAAGTGACCTAAAAGTGAGCGACAAAAACTTGAAGTCGATCCGTTGCTTGACTGGTAGTCAGTGCTGGTCGGCGAGAAGTGGTGTGATTTGGCAACTGCGACGCTTACGACAGACAAGCCTAGCGGCGAAGTTCTGCACCAGCTGTAATCGCCCGATTGCCCATTCCGGTAGGCCAGTAAGCAGAGAGTTACATAAGTTAAGACGGTAGCGTCGACTTGACAGCTGTCGGGTCATTGGATTGTGTCTCTTTTTCTGACATGAGCTCGGCTTTCTTGTCGTCGCGCACGTACGGGTACTCCGGAACACCAAAAAGGTGGATCGCGGCGGCGGGCACCGTGGCCGTGTTTCCAGCTACTCGCTTGTAGGTCCGGCCGCCGCTGAGTTACTTACACCATGCGCTGAAAGAGGATGTGATGTAACTTAGCAAGAGAATCGTCAAATGGAAAGCAAGTTTAGCAAGAGCTAGTCATAACCCTGAAGCGACTCGAACTGTATCCTCTTGCGAAAGTAGTGAACAAGTACACCAAAGGCTTTTACAGTCACCAAAATAAAGGAAATAGAAATGCTATCCTCCCTTGAGGAAATATGTCAGCCTTCGCTCGCGAAATGTCTTTTCGCCGCTGAGCCCGGTGGTAGCGAGTGACGCTTCATGTAAAAATGCGAGGCAAAACTGATGTACTGCCGAGTCTTCCTTTAGTAACAAAGGCAGTGATCAAATCACATCGCGACGCGAAAGCCTATTTGCATGTTTCCCCGTTGCTAACGCAATGGAATATCAGCACCTCGATTGGAACTGTTTGTCAGTTTCTCTTAACTTTTTCATTACGGTTTAATTTATCTATATATTATAACGTAATGAGTACTGTGGAATAATATCATCTAGCTCCGCCGGAGGAGACTTGCACTGCAGAACACTGAACAGATCACAGGGCTAATGTTTACCGCTACGTTAATAGTAAATTCTTTTAATCCTATATATGGCGCGAATAAAGAATGCCGAATAGTTAGGAATCTGCAGGAATGAGTTCCACACGGGCACTAGTAGCATATCCAGCGTTGATGCTGAAGAATTCAGCCTTAGCTGACGGTTTAAGCTGCCTCCTGCTTTTACAGCCAACGATGCATAATTAAGGGCGGTAGTTTCTTGAGGACACGGAAGTGTCGTTAGAAAGTCTGCGGTTCTCTGCGCCACTTCGTCTCGCAACAATTGGGAGCAATCAGCAGAATCCGTTCGAGTAGAGACGACATGGGCGTAACGACGGGACACAATGATCTCGCCGTCAATGACGAGCTCAGATCGGGAACGCTGCACAGAGACGTTTCCTCCGATGTTGATCTCCGCCACTCTCTTTTACTGCCCCTCTTCACGTGTCCATGCCGCACACGGCGCCTGCCCGGGCTGACACGCACTGCAGTCAGGTGCAGAGCGGGCAGCCGATTACGGCTCACCGTAACGTATGGCTCGCTAGCCAGCTCAGCAAGACCACCGAGTGAGGCAACCGTCCCGTGACGCCACTGTGGCGCGTTCCGGGAATCCATCTTGGAGACCGACGGCGGCTAGATCTGCCCATCGGGAGACATCCCGAGCCATTCGAGCGCGCTGGTTGGTTGGTTGCACGACCCGCTTATCAGGAGAGACGCTGCCTCGGCATTCGCTGCTGCCGCCGCGGGCTAGTTCGAGTGCAAGCCAGGCTGCGGAATCGAGGTTGGGGCGCTCAGCGTCGAGCGGCCGAGCCGATCGGCGATCGCCAAAGAGCGTCGCACAACAAAGCAAGATACACTGCCTAGTTGAGCGCAATTCGGCGAATAACTCATTTGCACAGCGCTCCGAGAGGACTCGATCTTTATCCGGGCGCTTCGCACGTGACACGGGCTCGGGCTCACGACCTCGATCGTCAAGCACATTAACCTTGGTCGACCTGTCTAGGCAGGCATCTTTACCGCTGAGGCCTCATCCTTCGAAGCAAAGGCCGCCGGAAGGGCGACGGAGCGACGACGGACGCGACGTCGAACGTGCCGGTCGGCTTTCGCTGCGCCACGCTCAATTGGACTGGACCTTGAAATTCTCGCCCCCTGCGACTGCATCACGCCACTGAGCGCCTCATTGCGTTCGCGTGCAAGTTCCGCCTTTCAGTAATTGTTGCTGAATAGACGCTACTGACGTGTCCACTGTGTCGTCGCGTGAGGTAACGCTCGGTTGCGGTCCACTCTGTTAGGCTACCACCAACACACTCTGTTCTTCTCTCAGCCGTTGCAGTCTGATTTCGCTGATTGCATATAAAATGCGTGCCATTGATCTATTTACGGTCGTATGCCAATTGTGGATTTCGTGAGAGTATATTCGCTGCCTCTCTCGTGGAACCGCATAATGTCAGTGAGGGAAATGCTTCGGATTTCAGGATCTCGCCGCGGAGCTCACCAAACCCCCACCCCCACTAAGCTCTGCATGCGTTGCCTGGCTTCTCCGTAAATTTCAGAGCCACATGGCCGTGGCTTGGCCGTAACATGGCAGTCAGTTCGAATGATTACTGCCGCGAGAAGACAGCAGAAGTGAAAGCCTTTTCTACGTAAATATTTTTCGAGATTGAGTGATCGTGTTGGTTCTTGAGTGCGCGCGTTCGTGCATGCACGTACATGCGCATGGCTCGTATGTGTGCGTGCGTATGGTGTGTGCGTGTGCATGCGTATGCGTGTGCATGAGTGTGCGTGTGCATGCGGGTGCGTGCGTGGGTATGTGTGATGGGTTGTGTGCAATTGTGTGCATCCGTGTGCCTTTACCAAGTCGTCTTCACGCTAAAGGCACTTGCACTGGTTGCGTAAACTTGATATCGTCAAATATTTCGAATGGGTGTCATCTCACCAAAAGGGCATTGAATATTGGCACCTCCGTGGTAGCAATTAGTTTTCACACGTCGTCTCGTCCAAGGTCGCCGTGCTTACAATTCACCACGGACTTCCCCGGCTCGCATCGAAAGATTGAAGCCCTTCGCAGGAGAATGTGGCTAGTGAGGTTTGAAGGTCGAGCATTGACTGAGAAATTCATGCATTTCTACTCCCCACCCCGCCTCTCTCTCTCTCTCTCTCTCTCTCTCTCTCTCTCTCTCTCTCTCTCTCTCTCTCTCTCTCTCTCTCTCTCTCTCTCTCTCTCTCTCTCTCTCTCTCTCTCTCTCTCTCTCTCTCTCTCTCTCTCTCTCTCTCTCTCTCTCTCTGTCTCCCTCTGTCTGTCTGTCTCTTTCTCGAAGTAGTCTTATCGGTTGGTAGCACTTTGCAGAATGCCTCCGACACCAACTAGCCTAAGACATAGCCTGTCAAACTCTTGTAATCTGGCTGTTCAACCGCGACGCCGCACCCGGCGGCGGCGGGAAGGAGTAACCTGCAAGCGATGTCAAGGTCACTGCTGCTGCCTCTAGAGAGCTTCTCAAAAGAACCACTGGCGCTCGATCGATGAAGCCGTCTTGCCTGCAGCGACGGAAATCGCGCAAAGAGAAAGGCTGCTCGACGGGCTCATCTCTCTGCCTCATTATAATAATAATAATTATAATAGCAATAATAATGCACTTGATAAAGTGCCCTCAGAGAACTTAATCTCATTGCGGGATGCGAGAAACTGCGCCGACGCGACGGCGTCCATCGATCGGGCTGCTGCCGCCGCCGCCGCCACGCCGTTCGGAGGAGCCCACTTTCCTCCCTCCGGCGCGGTACTGACACTCTATAAATCGGTCGCCGGCCCGTTCATAATGGTTTCAAAGGAAGCCTTTTTCGCCGTCGTCGAAAACTTGGTGGTACGGTGACCGACGGACGCGGCTGAAACTTGTGCGCTAAGCGAGTCAAGTTCGCTAAGCCGCTACCGTCGTTGAGGCTCGTCGTTTAAGCCGCTCTCAGTCGCGAGCTTTAGATCGCGCAGGCAGATCGCGAATACTTGCTGCTGCTGCTGCAGCTGCCCCCGCCCCCCCACACAATATCGCCGTTCTCCTTTCTCAGAACGGCCTTGACATTTCTCAGTCCGCCATGACACAGTCTGGCCACGAAAGACGGTCGAGTGAGATGGTGCGCTCGCATAGCTCCGTCGAGCAGTCGAGTATCGTAAATAAACGACGTCGAGTAATCGAGTAGTCGGGCCTCGAATGAAAGGACGCTGAGCGGCCGCGCCAGCGCCAGCGTCCGCCGACGAGCGGCGGCGGCGGCGGAGCGCTCCCGCCGCCGCCGAGCGATAGCAGCGAGCGGACGCTCGTCGTTACCGAGCGTCCGCTCGCTGCGGCCGTCAATGAGGCCGCGACGCGAGCGGAAGCGGCGGAAGCGATCGCCGCTTGCGCCGCTCCTCGAGTGCGCCGCACTGAGTCACGCCCCGCCCACGTCTCGTGGGCTCGTCGCTCAGGTTGCCTACGCGAGCCCGCGACCCTTTTCGCCCAGGAGACATTCGCGAGCGGAGGAAAGCATTCAGTTATGCCAGCTAGCTGCACAAGAAGTCGAGGTCGCAAAGTTTCGAAGCGCGCGCTTAGATTTCCTCGCTCGCCTAAAGTCTCCTGCGTAACACTGACGTAGTCGTCGCTATTTTTTAGAATTGCGGACGCGGATACGTTGCGTAGCGTTACAATCGACTGCAAAGCCAAAGGAGCCACTGCAGGCATCTCATTCGAGTCTCCGGAAGTTCGAGGGCTGCCAAACGCTCACCCGGCGAGCGTGCAGAGAGAGAGAGAGAGAGAGAGAGAGAGAGAGAGAGAGAGAGAGAGAGAGAGAGAGAAAGGGAGGGACACCATTGACGGAAGAAATGGCCGGTCGAGCGACTGCGTTTAATTGGATAAGTACTGCTGCGCTAGCACGAGGCGGAACTGCTCGAGGAAATGATAGCGGCGGCTGCGGCGTCGAGGGCGAGGCTAGCTGCTGCCGCAGTCCTGGGCCACGGCCTCCATGCTCGCCGCGTTGATGCCGTTGCTCTGGTAAACCTCCATGGCGTGCTGGATGATCGACGCGTCCACTTGCGGCTGACGCGTGAGAATCCAGCCTAGCTGCGTCGCCAGGCTGCCGACGACGTCGCGACACGAGTAGACTACGCTGTACGACTCGTAGTCGGTCGACAGGATGCTGTAAGCGCCCCACGGCTGAGCTACAACGTAAAGCCGCTCAGATCGCAATGGCCGAGCGCAAATCCACTCGAGAGCCGGACAGCAACGCATGACGCGACTTTCCGGCGGCGATGCGGTTCGCTTTCCGACGCTTTGGGTTAGGGTGGCTTCGGCCAACAAAAAAGAGCCTCGCGCGTACCCGCTGCGGCCGCCATCCAGCCAGCCAGCCGACGCTCACCTTCGTAAAACCGCACGTGGCACGCAGCTGCCGGGTCCTTGTCGCAGTACGCCTGGCCGAGCTGGTTCACTCTCTCGCCCTTGCTGAAATCGAGAGAGCCGCGCTGCCTGAGCGCTCGCGTGGGCGCAGCGCCGGCGGCGCCCACGCGAGACGCCGCCGCTTCCGCGCGCGCGCCCGCTTCCGCTCCTGCGAACTCAAGTGAACAGGCGCGCGAATCTCGCGCGAGAGGATGCGAGCGCACTTACTTTGTTGCGAACCCCGAGTTGTTCACCTGAACGTATCCGTTTGGTAGGACTTTGTACTCGGCCTCGACGCACTTCTGATTGATTTCGAAAATGGCGAAGAAGCGCTTCTGCTCGTACCAGCGGCCGACGAAGTACTGAAAATAGCGAACGTAGCGAACGTAGCAAACGTAGCGAACGTAGCGAACGTAGCGAACGTAGCAGCGCGGCCAAAGAAAGCTGCGTCGCAGCCGTCGCCGACTCGGCGTGCGCGCCGCTAGCGAGCAGCGGCGCGCACGCCGAGTCGGCGGCGACGGTCAATGCGCCGCCGCCTGATTCCGCAGAGGCTGCTCTGCGGAATAGCGGCGCCGAGGTGACGCCTTGCGGCGCTGAAACGCTGCGATCGCCTCCGCGCGTTCGTCAGCGACGGCAGCGGACCGGCAAAACCGCCACCGGGCAGCGCCGTCCGGCCAGCGGCGGCGTGAGCTGACAGGCGCGGCGGCGGCGACGACGACGTCGGCGGCATTTGCGGCGCCGCCGCCGCCGTCGTCCGTCTCACCTTTGTGTAATCGAAGTTGGCTTGATACTTGGTCGTCGGACATTTGCCAATGAAAGGGCTCTGCGCGCCGACCAGACCGCACAGGGCCAGGGCGGCACTGACGGCGACGAGAAAAAGCATGGCTCTGAGGTCGGCGGCGGCGGCGAGAAGCGCTCTGTCTTCAGGAGGACGCGGTACACACGGTTCTTGGGCGCCTCTCTCGCATTTATATTCCGGTCCGAGCCGGCAGCCGCGAGCCGGCGGCGGCGGCGGAGACGCCCGATTGCCTGGAGCGAGCGAACCGCGCACCTGCCTCTTCGCAGAGCGCTCGCGCGCGCACGCGGAGCGGAGCGGCAGGTGCCTTATCGTCCGGAGTGCTTCGCTCGCGCAGCGTCGGCGCGCGCCGAGCTACGGCCGACCGGGATGGTGGGCTCGCGAGCTCGAGCGGCGGACGGCGGAGCGGCGAGCGCGGACTCGCCTGCCCGACTCCGCTCGCCGCTTTTCTAATTCTCCATTTCTCGCCATTCCTCCGACCCTGCTCGCCGCCGCCGCCGCCGCTGCCTGGCCGCCGCCGTCGTCGTGGCTCCTTACGGGGGGGGGGAGGGGAGGGGGGTTATTCCTTTGTGCGGTTACTCCTACCGGAAAGTTCCACTGTCTCCTAACGCTGCCAGCTGTTGGACGTTCGTTTGAACCAAGTTTTGCCGGCTGCTCGCCGCCTATTACGCGGTCTCTAAGTGGCGCTATTCGACTCGATTTATGGCACCCTCGGAGAAATAAATCTCTTGCTAGTTTCTTTGACAATTTATCGTCGCGAGCAGCCGATGCTTTGCTTTGAACTATCCTTCCCACGAGCGCGACCCTAACGGAATGTTGGACATTCCCCCCGGACATTCCCCCCGGACATTCCCCTTCTGGTGGACCCTAGGACACGCCCCCAGACATTTCCCCTCGTGGTAGGACATTCCCCCTATGTTGATGCATGTATAACTAAGAATACAGATATATACATATATATACGAGCCCTATAGCGGTAACCCGGATACCATGGAAACCCGGGTGCCCGAGGGCTGCGATAACTACATGAAAATTGGTCAATGTGCAAATAATGTGCAAATAGGCTAAAAATGTCGGGCTCGTCAAGTTATATTCGTCAGCAGAAAGACAGCGATTGAGAAAACGATGATTTTTGTCGTGCAAGTGCTCAGCGGCTGACCGGATCCAGGGCAAGGATCCAGGGCTCGATGACAAAACTTGAGCTAATTTTTTCGAGAAATAGCTCGAGATTGACGGCTGATTTGGGACAACCGCTGGTGCCTTCTTCGGGCGCCCCACAGAGCGTAACCGCAGTCCGGAGTAGCCTTCTGAATAGATGCTCTTTTTTTCTGCCACGAGTCTGCGTCATAGCGGATGCCGCCGCCAAAGGCGCGCCAATATTGTCAGGATCTTCGTCCTCACTGTCAGCGATATTATTCGGCACGGCCGAATAATACGTCAGATCGTGAACCGGGATCGACATGTACTTGCTTGACAAAGAACGCAGCTTCTCCGCTGTCAACTCTTAAGACAAGCTTGCGCTCCAGTTTCAGCGCATCGATTGATTCGCCTTTCATCGATGTTGGCACAGGCGCTGGCTAGGGTTTGATCAATAGCGCTAGACGACTAATGTCCAGATTGCTGGACTGCACCAAGAAAATTGTTTCAGCTCATGTATCGGGCGTGCAACACAAGTTACGCATTGTGCAAACGCCTTCGTTAATCTCGAAGAAATAGTTCTTCGAGCACCGCTGCGGCATTCACTTGAAGTACTTAGCAAACGATGGCTCGCATTAAGTAAAAAGCGGGCGGCTGGAAGACTGGTTGCTAGCCAAGAAGACTGTCTTCAACGACTTGACTTTGTTCCAGCTCTCGACAATCTAATCCGGTGTGTACAAATGGAGCCGAGGCGGATTAGAGCGGGTTAGTCGAACGCGCGGATAGTTAAATTGAATGCACTGGCGCCATCGAGACAAGGAGATTATGCGAACATTATTGCGTTCCTGGATGGAAGCGTATTCCTGGTGTAGACGTTTCCAGGTCGTGCCTTGCTAGGCGGAGTACTGAATAGGGCGCCGATGTGAGCACGGAAACCCATCTTTGAGTTCGAACGTCGCTACGTGAGCAGGAATTGCCAATGCGTCTGTCTGGATGGTTCCATGTATGGGAGTAGGATGAGCACGATGCGAACGATTCTAATGCGACCGCTTCTCGTACAGCCTTGAGAGTGCGCTCATATCGTGAGGCTCCGACGCGATGACAGGAGCGTGCCTCAATCTGACTCGATCCGAGCTTAATCGACGTCATGATGATGCCGTCACATTGTTCGTGTTCGCGTTCCATCTAACCGACGATACAAGTTACCTGACTTCTCAAGACCATAGCCTTCATCACAATTTCCGCTGTCAGCTGGTAAACTAAACCCTAAACCCGAAAACCCGAAAACCCGAAAACCCGAAAACCCGAAAACCCGAAAACCCGAAAACCCGAAAACCCGAAAACCCGAAAACCCGAAAACCCGAAAACCCGAAAACCCGAAAACCCGAAAACCCGAAAACCCGAAAACCCGAAAACCCGAAAACCCGAAAACCCGAAAACCCGAAAACCCTAAACCCTAAACCCTAAACCCTAAACCCTAAACCCTAAACCCTAAACCCTAAACCCTATGCCCTATGCCCTATGCCCTAAACCTTATACCCTAAACCCTAAACCCTAAACCCGAAACTCTACACCCCAGGGGAGGAAAGGTCGTACCCCAGGGATTAAATGTCCTAGGGGAAAATGTCCGAGGGGGAATGTCCGTCCACCCCCTACCGTCCCGAGCTTGACCGCCAGTGGACAGCCCGTCGTCTATATGTGAGTGGCAAAAATAAAATTTTCTTGAGCTTTGTAGGAAAAGACATGGTTCCCGCTATAAGATCTACGCGTCCTAAATAGATATTAGACCATTACCATTAGCCACGACAGTGCGATTAAATTTAAGTAGGACTGTCCAAAAATGAATCATACATTCGATTCTTTAAGAAAGCGTGCAATTCAAAAAAGTTAATTAAAAATGCAACCTGACATTTTGAAGATTAACGTGCGGCTTGAACACTTTAAAATAGTTATTTTGTTGGACATGTTTGCACTACTTCGAGGTCTTTAGCTTACATTTAGGTTTCATTTTCTCGACTGGAATTTTTAATCCGAAATCCGCTCCTACCGCGGCTTCGCGTCTTGCCGATCGACTCCTACGGCTGGCTCAGGTGGCTCAGTTGTGCCTTTATTCAGCTCTTTTGAGAGATCCTATAAATACCAATCCTTCGGTTCAGTTGGTGACGCGTGCGGCGCGCCACGCTGACCATTGTGCGATCAGCCTCGCTTGAGTCCGTTCACGCCGCCGCACTGCTCTGCGCTGCTGGTCGCATCGTCGAAGTCTCTCGCTGACTCGTAGACTCGTAGCTTAGTTACCTCGCTTAGTTACCTCGCTTCGGTCCGGACTTGGTAAATGCCGCGCGCAGCGCGAGCGCGATGCATTTCTTGGCCGACGTTTACAACCGCGGTCAAAGGTGGCCACGCTTCGTCTTATCTATCGCCGCGCGATAGCCAATTATTGACCGCAGTTTCCCAGCCCAGTGAGCTAGCTGAGCACCTGCTGTGGCGCGTACTTTTCCAACAGCAGACCCCGGAATATCGAGGTTGCTTTTCGAATAAGGGAATAGACAAAGTAACTATAATAATATTATTAATACAGGTGTGTAGCGCCCCCAGATAATCTCTCTCTCTCTCTCTCTCTCTCCCTCTCTCTCTCTCTGGGCACCTAAAATATGCTGTAGAGGAAGCATCGTTATCGGTAACGTGCTCAATGACAACAAACATAACACGTTAGAGGTGACATGCACAGGATCAGCATGCAAATATGGCTAGTGGCAGCATGCACAGTGTCAGCACGCATAACCACATAAAGGACGAATCACAGGGACCCGATAAATGCTGTCGTAAATAGATGCGTTTTGGTCGTTTTTCAACTTGGACAAGTCGGAAGATATCGTGACGCAAGTCGGAAGTGAATTCCAGGCTTTGGGAGCATACGAACTAAAGGCATGGTCTCCAAAGGATTTGAGCTGCCTACGAACTGTAGCTAAACTATCAGATTCGGATAACAGCGGATAGCACGACGCTTAGCCTGGTGGTGGAGTAGGTCTGACCTGGTAGACTGGATCCAGAGAATGAAGGGACCTAAAGGTGCGTGACAGAACCTTTGAAATCGATGCGCTGCTTGACTGGGAGCCAGTGCAGGTCGGTTAGGAGTGGTGTGATGCGGCAACTGCGACACTCACGACAGATAAGCCTAGCTGCAGTGTGTAGCACCAACTGTAAGCGCCCAATTACACAGGCCGACATACCAGCAAGCAGAGAGTTACAAAAGGCAAGGCGAGATGTCACGAAGCATGGACCAATTGTGATGTGGTATATCTGTCTAAGCCAGAAACTAAGCAACTTCATGTAGCTGAAAGTTTTTAGGTCTGCCGATCAAACGGCCTCGTTTGTATAGCAGCATAAGAAACTTAACAGCTCCTGTCAGCGTTCACAGCTGGCTACAAGAGCCTGCCTACTGCGGGATTTAAACCTACGATCGTAGGCGATAGTACTTACTAAGTAGATAGATAGTAAGTAAGTAGTAAGAAAGCAAGATGGTGAGTAGATCTAAGTACGATAGTCCGACCGTAGGTCGTGATGTGAGAGCGTTTCCAGCGTGCGTGCTGCTACGGATCGTTTCGACTCACTTTAATGCAGGAAGACCTGCGAGTCACGAGTCACAGAAGTCGAGACCGGGGTTGTCGCGAATTCATGGACCCACTTACCCGTCTTATTATTGTCTCGAAAACATTCGCCCCAATTGTTGCTCCGGTACGCAGTTGAAAGAATTCGAAAGACGCTCGAGTTTTTCCTTAGAAACCGCTCGGCTCTTTTCTTTCTGCCGTCTAAGAGGAGGACGCTCTGCTGCAGTTCGATACTTCAGTTAGACGATTTCAAATGTCGCCGCCGCCGCCGCCGCCGCGGCTGCTGGGAGAAAGCGGCGATAGCGCGCGCGAGTGTCGCTCGTCCCTCGGAGCTCGTACCTCGGCAGAACGCTTCCGGGGCGAGGCGTTAGCCGCTAGCCGCCGTCCCCCGCCCCGCCCTCCCTTCCTCCTCCCCCCACCGAAGCGTTTCCGCCGCCGCCGCCGCCGCTCGGCATCCTCGGGTGACGTCCAGTGTATGTATGTATGTATCTCCGTCAGTAACTCCACAAAGTCATAAAGACCATGTGGGTGTTACGCAGGAGAGTTTCGTATAGCGCACTCACAGCCTAAGCGGCTTTCGGTACGCATTCGGTACCCAACAGATTTCGTCTCACGCAACAAAGAGAAAGTGGGAAGCATAGCAGAGTTAGGAGAGCAGTTGAGGTAGTGAGTAGCATAGAAGTAGCAGTTCAGGACCGCTGAAAAAGATGTGCCATAGTCGGCAGTTGGAGAGTAGATGTCGTTGCGTAAGAATTGTGGAAGCGAGTTCCACAGTCTAGGACCTGCAGAGCTAAAGCTTCTGTCGCCAACTGTCTTTAAGCGAAGGAATGGGACAGCTAATTTATTGTCCACACAGGACCTGTACGGCGGGCATGGCGGGCCTGGCCGAATCCTGGGCTGCCTCCCGCCTCTCCTGCAGCAGCTACGGACGAATGGTCGGGAGCTCCCAGTGTCCGCAGCAGCAGTGCGAATCGCTTCCGGTCAGCTGCCCGCGGCCGCGGCCGCGGCCGCGCTCGCTCTTTCGATCGGCTCAGCCCGGCGCAACGAGCGGCGGCCGCGCGCCGTGTGCGGCCTGCGGCAATCGCTCGCCGCTCGCATCCGCATTTCCGCATCGTCGACCGTCGCCGGACGGCATCCTGCCGGCGGGCGACAGCGGGAGAGCACGGGAGCGGCAGCGGAGCGACTGCGGGCGCGCCGCTGCCAGCTCCGCGCAGGACAGCAGCGCCCACCCGGACGGAGAGCTACGATATCGTCGCGCGTGCCCAGCGGCGCACTGCCGCCGTCAGGCTTGAAGCATCCCAACTCTTAAAGGTAAGCTGCCCTAATCGTCGCATTTATATATAGCTGCAGAAGAGCCACCGCGGCTATCGCCACTATTACGGTGGTCAACACAGGATCACCAGCTGCAGGACTCGAACCCACTACCCGTATCATAAAGAGTGGGCATCTTACCCCTGGGCTAAGACCCTGGGGTGAGGGGCACCTCGTCGCCTGCTGCAACAGGCGGTATAAATAATCACGTTATTAATTAGTAAAAGATTTGCGCTTGTGAGTCCGTGAGTGATGCAGCCTGCCCATTCCGTAAGAATCAAGTCACCGAAATCACACTTACGGAGTTTCAGTTTTTAAAATTAATAGTAGCACTACCACGGTGCAGCTATGATAGTCGTCAAGCGGAAAATATAAGGCAGATAATTTCCTTATGTACACGTTTGGCTACGCAATGCACTCACATGATTAAATTGTAATGTTAAATTTTGCATTGAATCAAATGAGACGGATAGTTACACAAAGCCTGACGCGGACAGTTAGTCTTAGTGACGGAGTACTGGATCGTGAGTAATTGCGGCTGAGCCTTCGTGCAGAGTTACGCTTGTTGCAGGGTCTTTAATTTTCAAACTAATTGGATTACCTTGTGACTTATTTCGCCTGCAGACGCTTTTCATCTAACCGACCGCGGCCGTACATTAGTTGCGCTAACCGATTAAAAATAATGCACACGCCAATTTTCGCGAGTAATCGCTCACAATATATATTAATTATTTTCGTAATAATGATAATAATTAAAGTTTATCTAACCCCCTTAGAGACCTTAATTACTTTTTGGGCACTCTAAGGGTGCCGTAAACAAAGCGTACAATCTAATTCCCGAGAAAAATCAAGTAAACTGTCCTTCAATGGGCTCCTGCTGCTTCCTCACTCTATCAGACCGTTGCGGCTCTCGAGAACGCGTTTCCGTTCAGCTTCTGCTCGATGCTGGATTTTTTAATCGGTGTTAATCCAACAAATATTTACTTGCTGCGAATAAAGAGACAACTGTTTATTTTTTCCCGTTCAACAGAACTGGTGAGCCTGACACTTTGCGCAAGCCGTGCGGCCTTCCAACAGGCCAAATCTGCTTCGCTAAACTGAAGTGGCGAAGAGCCGAAAGCGTCAGCAGTAGTCACTTCGGGCGTAATGGAAAGAGCGCATGCCGCTGGAAAGCCATAGCTAAAAAGTCATATATATATCCTTTAAAAACCTTCTTTCTAAGTTCAAATCTGTGCGAACTTTCTATGTCTTGTTGATGTTTTATTTTAACTGGGAGTGCATGCTGAAGATAAATATTCAAATTAAAAAATTTCATCCGTGAATCTCACTCTTTTTACCATTCGCCATTCCTGTAGTCTCGTTGTGTGACTTTAAATGCATCACGAATGACAATATATAAACGTGACGTCAGTGACGAATTACGGACTAGTTAAAGGAGTAACTAGATAATTCAGAAAACATAGCACATTACAGAGGTTGATATTATTTAATTTGTACGCAGTACACGTCCTGTAATGTGCATTCATTGTACATATATATATATATATAGATATCTACATATACATTATATGTATATATATATATTATTTATTCATTATATATATTATATATATATGTTGTATATTTATTGTATACATTATATATATATATATATATTGTATATATATATATTCATTGTATGTTTTTTGCATGCTAACATATAGACAGGTAAATTATTGAAAATCATGTACGTTAGTGTGTGAAACTGTCGTTCTTGATGATGTCCAGGTATGGCCACTGTGACCATGAGTATAATAGCACCGTTGACAGCAGCAAGCGCCTAAAAAAGGCTTCTTTCCAGTTTACACGCAATTACGGTTACTCCCATGGAAACGAAAAAGGCGTTACAAATTTAGAATTAAGCAAACATCTATAAACATGGTAATGTCTTAAAAAACGCGAATGGCTTGCGATTTAGGTAAATGGCCGGAGGTTTTATGACGGCTTCCTTTCGCGGCCACAGCTGGCCTTTGCCAACTTCGCTGGGCTCTTTGATATTCCCTCGAATGACATGGGCACCATTTTGAATTGTCGTCTTAGAAATAAAGAGCCTTCTACCCAGACCACATTACGTCCCTCCGAGCAGAAAGCTTTTGAAAGCTCCAAACGATCACCTTTAGGCGACAGCTCAGTATTTAGTCGCTATACACAAGGACGAGTCCTCTAATCTCCCCTTCACTGAATCAAAGTTAGCTCAGTTCAAGCTATTCGCATTCTAAAATGACGGAGTCGCCCTTGTCAGACTGTGCTAGATGCGAACGCGAACAGGGCGACGAGATTTGAAGTTGAAATGATGAAGATTTATTTGCTAGACTAAATGCACTGTGTTCCTGAATAGCCACTCATTATGAGGCCGCGTATCCGGTTGGCGCTAGTCGGAGCAGTCCTGCTCGACCGTCTCGAGTTTGGACGCAT
The DNA here is from genome assembly GCA_009760855.2 of Cristatella mucedo. NCBI lineage: Eukaryota > Metazoa > Bryozoa > Phylactolaemata > Cristatellidae > Cristatella > Cristatella mucedo. The sequence continues at coordinate 1,477,159 of WPIO01000067.1, read as the reverse complement.
CGATTCCGTTGCTGGTGAGCGCGGCCTTGGCCTTCTCGATGACGGCGTTGTCCACGCTCGTCTGTCGCGAGAGGATCCAGCCGAACTCGGTGCTCACGCTGCCGAACAGCTTGCTGCACGAGTAGACGACGCTGAACGTCTCGTAGTCCGTGGCGAGCACGCTGTACGACGCCCACGGCTGGTCTGCCAGGGCGGCGGCGGCGAGCGAAAAAGACAGAGAGAGAGAGAGCCACCGCCCGCGTCAAGCGATGCGCGTGATATGCAACGATCGCCTACTCTCGGAGCTGAGCGGTGGCATGGAGGCGTGTGAGGGCTCTGAGCTTGTGAGGGTTCGCGTCGCGAGCCAGCGGCATGCTACATTGAAGAAAATTAAAACTTAATAGTGATTTAACGGCCCCATTTGCATGGCAGCAGAAGAGCCTTAGCGGCTATCACCAAGCCTCGAAGTTGGGACCAAGGAATCGCACATTGCCGGTTTCACACCCAGTGAATCGATTAAACCCAATGACTGCGGTCGTGAAGTGCGAACAGCGCCTTACCTCCTGGGCTGTCAGACTTCACGAAGCATGCGGCAGGCTGGTCCTTGTCGCAGTAGGCTGTAGCCAGCCCGTTGACACGCACTCCCCTACTGCAAAGGGCCCGCCACGGTGCAACTAGTTAGGTGTGAGACGATGCACAGCCAGTGGCGGCCACGTGATGCGCGGCCACGTGTTGCCGATGGCACGCGGCCACCTGATACCAATTGTTGCTGCTGCAGCGGCGGCCGCTGCCGCCGCCAGACTCAAATGACTACTCGGAAAACCGGAAGCAGCGTGCGCACCGGCTGCTGCGGATGCGGCGACGGGTCACCTCGTGACGAAGCCAGAGTTGTTGACTTGAATGAAGCCCGTCGGCAGGACCTTGTACTCGGCCTGAACGCACTTCTGGCCAATTTCAAAGATGGCGAAGAAGCGCCTCTGCTCGAGCCACTTGCCGACGAAGTACTGCGAACAAACGCGGCGGCGAAGGTGATGCAACGTCCGTCGATTACGGACTACAAGCTTGTCAGCAGACTATAGATTACGTGCTGCGATCTTGGCGCCCGACATTGAACTGAGAATCACTTATTAATAGCCATGACACGCCGAGGCTTATGAACCGCACGACGTACGACTATGAATGGAACGAGATTGTGTAAGACTTGAGACCTGGTCAGTATTAAAAGTGTGGGCCTGACTGCAGTCGCTCATGTAGAGTGACGGTCGGCGACTCATCGCGAGCCACCGCCGCTGGCGGTCAGTTCTCACAGCGAGCCAAAACATTATTCCGGAAGATGTCACAACACCCACGGCTCTGCAAGCTTTATACATGGCAATTATAAAATTAAGATATGTAAGCGCGAGCTGCTGTCAGCATGTGAACGAGCTAGTTGGAAGTCTCCAGCCTTATCAGCCTTAATATATAGGCCAATTCTTTGCACTTTTTCTTAGTACGGTGTCGATGCTAGAGCTGCCTGCAAGATTTGGGGCGAGCTGCGATTACCGCTGGGGTATTGCGAGCTCCACGTCTCTGCGCGCGTCGCTGTCCAAACTAGTTTTGTATGGCGCACTCACAGCCTATGCGACTTTTGGTGCCCATTCGGTAGCCAACAGACTCTCCAAACAGCAGGCTTCGTGCTGCGATGGTAGCGCGCGCACAGCATGGGCGACCGTTGGTCTAAACCGCGCGCGACGCTCGTCGCCGGCTTTCTACGTTTTTGATGCGTAAAAAGAACGCGTCGCGTGGCTGAAAAACGAAGTCTCAGCGTAAGGTGCATGCCGTCGCTCCGCCGCGACGCGGACAAGTCAGAGCAGGGCCTAAAAGAGACGGGGACAAGTCCGAGCTTGGCCTAAAAGAGACGCGGACAAGTCCGAGCATTGCCTAAAAGACCCGGACAAGTCCAGGAGAGCAGGGCCTAAAAGAGCCGTGCTGCGCCGTGCGTCGTACACGAAGCGAGCAGAGCGCTGCCGCCGTGCGTCGCCGCAGCGCCGGGGCCTCACCTTCGTCGCATCGAAGTTCGGCTGATACTTGAGCGTCGGGCACTTGCCGAAGAAGGGACTCTGGGCAGAGGCCAGTCCGACGAGGACGGCGGCGGTAACGCATGCGAGACCGAGCATTCTGGGTAAGACAGGCGTAGTGGTGCGGCGGCGTAGCGAGCGCGGCTGCAGAGCCGAACTAGCGAGCGGCCGGCGTGCGGATAGCTATACACACACTGCACGCGCGCACATATAGATACCGACCAAGGCCGGCGCGAGGTTGCCGTCTGCGTCACGTGACGGTCGCGTGGCGGCGGCGGTTGCCGTGCGCCAGCTCGGCCAGAATGGATGCAAACTTCACTTCCGTCGCCGCCTTCGCCGGCGCTGCGCGCGGCCGTCATTTCCCACGGTAGCTGTCGCTCCTTTCCGGTGACCCGGCCTAGCGCTCCCTACCTCGTGCTCCGCCTTATCAGTGCGACCGGACGTGTGAGGTGACGTCGCGTGAATCGTAAGCTCGAACAGCGGCCGGCGCGCTGTATTTTCCCTTCGCAAGCGCTCATCGTCCAGCCGAAGGCTCGCGCGAACGTGGGAATTAGCAAGCGAAACTGAGGAAGCTCTCTCCTTCGCGAGAACTCGAGTTTCCGGTGGGCGCACGGCAGTGCAGTGGCTGCCGCCGGCCACCCAACTTCTGCGGCTAGGGCCCACTCTGCGATGCAAAGTCAAGGTCGTTCGCGTTCTGCCCCGAGACCGGTTTAGAGCTGCTTCGCTTCATGCGAGGCGCTCCCCGCCGCCATTGCTGTCACCGCCGACCTCGCGCTTTGCAGAATTTTCAGCGTCTCCTTTCGGATCGAGAAGCGTCGAAGGAAAAGCCGCCTGCACCCGCTCAGCGAATCTAGCGCGCCCAACTCGTGCGCAGGCTCGTGCGAAACTGGTGCGTCTTCGCGAGGCTCACAGCCGCCGGATGTGAGCATCGCGCATTCCCATGCGCTCCACGGCGAGTGCGGCGAGAGCGACTGGCGCTAGCGCATCCGAACAAATTTCTTCACCTCCCTGGCGTAGAGAAAGGTCTCGCCAAGTGTATGACCGAAAGGGATGGAACAAGAGCGAAAGAAGGAGGAAGGAAAGCGCTGCGATGCAGCGGGTAGAAACGGTCCTAGGGAAAACGCGCTGAAGAGAGAGAGAGAGAGGAGAGAGAGAGCGAGGGGAGAGAAAGAGAAAGAGAGGGAGGTAGGGAGCTATGCCGGAAGAGAGCTATGGAAGGAGCCAAAAGAGAGCTATGCCGGAGAGGGAGGGAGCTATGCCGCAAGTGCATGCATCGGCTGGACCCGCTGTCAGAGTCTTGGCGATAAAACGCCAGTCGGGTTCCAATCGAAGTCCATTGACGCTCCTTTGCATTGGCAAAGGTGACGCGTGCATATAGGCCAGGCGTCGCGATGCAATTTAACCGCTATCTTTGTCGCTTGAGGCAGACTGAGCAATACGTCAGTCTTGCCACAAATTTTTGCAGGAGGCAATTCTCAGAAAGCGAGCTGCAAAGCCACTCATGTGGCAGCGGCGGCCGCGGAAGCAGAGCCTGGGCGATTATGGAGTTCGCTTTCGGCGGGATGTGAAGGATCGCCTTCCTGGCACGGCTCAAGCTCACGACGCTCACGGGTCGTGATGCGCGAGAACTCGCTGCCGCCGGGCCAAGCGGAGAAAAAGTCCGCTCGCTCGCTCGCTCGATGGCGGTGGCTTTCGGCGAACTTCTCTCCCGTTCGCGCAGCCGCCGCCGCAGCCGCTTGCGCCGCCAGTCTGGCCGGGCGAGATAAGACGCGAGGCCGGGTAACGGCAGCTGCGCTCGGGTTTATATAACGGCGCAGCTTGCGGCAACGCTTATGCAAGCAGAACTCGCGACGCGAGACGAGCGCCCTGCGCCGCGCACGTAAGCGTACGCCGGTGAGAGCGTCGCAGTGTTTCGCCGCGAGCGTTCTCTTCCGCCGTCTCTCGAGCACCTCTGAGCTTCGGGCGAAGCGCCGCCATCATGCTCGCACTCGCGTGCGCGCCTTTGCTCGTCGGCGCGCCGGTCGGTGCTCAGAGCCTTTTCGTCGGCAAGTGCCCGGACATCAAGTACCAGCGGAACTTCGACGCCGCCGGAAAGGTGGCGATGATCGATAGCCAGCGCACAGTCTTGAGCCGAACCCTCTCCCGCTAGCTGCGCCTTCACGATGATGACTCGGCCACCAAGTTTCGCAAGCCGCCATTAATGGCGATCGAATGACGTCACTCCATGAAACGAGACTGTCAGAAGCTCATCGACGCTCGATGAGCGCTTTAATTCGTTTCGTTTTGTATACCCGAAGTCTCTCGATTGGAGAGCTCCGACGAACCTGCTGCGATTCTCAGCAGCAAGCATCCGCCCAATTTGCCCCGTCGCAATGCTTCGAATGACGACCTCTGCTTAAACATTTTTTTTTATCAGTAATTTTACCGGCAAGTGGTACGAGCAGAGGCGCTTTTCCGCAAACTTTGAAGTGGGTCAGAAGTGCGTGGAGGCCACGTTCAAGATCCTGGCCGACTGGCTCCGCCCAAGTGAACAACTCGGGTTGCGCCACAAGGCGCGCGCGGCCACGCTGCGCCACGTGATAAATAAATAAAATAAATAAATAAATAATAATAATAATAAATGATAAATAATAAATAATAAATAAATAACAAATAAAATCCACGTGACGGCGCCGCTTTTATCGCCAGGCTCCGGCAGCGGCGGCAGCAGCGAGCGCCAATGCGGCGGCAGCAGCGACTTTGGCCGCAGCCCTTTGCCTCGCGGCCGCCGCCTAAGTCCGCTAAGCTAAAGTTCCTCGAAGGCGTGACAGCGCGGAGCGGCTCTCAAGCCGGAGATTGACGGCGAAGCGCTGCTTGACGTTTCAGCGTGGCGGGGCAGCGAACCTTCGCGCACGGAACGGCCTATTGCAAGAAGGACGAGCCGGCGTGGTACCAAATGCGATTCGACGACAGGGAATTGCATTCTCCTGCACGCTCGAGTGCGTGTTCGAGTCGCTAAATAATCCGCTACGTACGCCGTACGGTAGGGTAATGCAATGTGAATGTATCTCCTTCTGCAACTCCACAAAGCCACAAAAACTGTGGTTGTTACGCAGGAGAGTTTTCCATAGCGCACTCACAGCCTCAGCGGCTTTCGGTACGCATTTGGTAGCCAACAGACTTCATCTCGTGCAACGAAGAGAAAGTGTGAAGGATAGCAGAGTCAGGAGAGCAGTTGAGGTAGTGAGTACCATGAAAGTAGCAGCTCAGGACTGCTGAAAAGGATGAGCCACAGTCGACAGCAGGAGAGTCGTTGCGTAAGAATTGTGGAAGCGAGTTCCACAGTCTGGGACCTGCAGAGCTAAAGCTTCTGTCGCCAACTGTCTGTAAGCGGAGGAATAAAACAGCTAATTGATTGTCCATACAGGACCTGAGAGCAAGAGTAGGCTGAAACTGGTGCAGCAGTTCAGCTAGATACGAAGGACTCAAGCCGTGGCGGGCCTCTTGGGTCAACGTGAGAACTTTGCTTTGCATCCGTTGATCAACCGGCAGCCACCTTAGCTCTTTTACCAAAGGAGACACGTCCTCAAACCTCTGGGACGTGACATCTAGCCTTGCAGCCATGTTCCTTGCCATTTACAGTGGGTTAGTTGCTTCCTTTGGTAGCCCAGCCGAAAGGGAATTACAATAAACACAAGCCGAGACATAACTCAGGAGCTAGTTAAATGTTTTGCATGCCCTGTGGCTCCTAATCTTAGATAGGGATCGGACGTGACGGTAGCTGTGGAAGCAGTCTTCTGGATGAAGCCTTTAAAATGTACGCAGCTGTCGAAAACGACACCTAAATTTCGAGCACGTGGTGATGGTCGCACAACAGCACCGCCTATTAGAAGAGCGAAGCCTTTTAATCCAGCCACACGCTTAGGGTGTCCTATGAGCAGTGGCTTGCTTTTATCGTCATTTAGTTTGAATGAAATTTGCCGCCATCCCGGATCGAATGTCGACAAGGCAAGGCATTCAGTTTATCAGTTGCTGCAGCCGATTCCGACGGTCAGAATGACAAATACAGCTGACTTCGTCAGCATAAAAGTGATATGCTATTCCATTGGCCTTAATTACTTTTCCCAGTGGTTGAGTATAAATGGAGAACAATAAGAGGCCGAGGACGGACCCTTGCGGCACTCCACAGGTGACCCGTCTCATGTGTGAGACCTGACCCATACACGACACGGATTGAACACGGATGGTCAGGCAAGTACGATTTAAGCCATGCCAGTGCCTCGTCTACCAGACCAATCTCTGCTCGTTCTCAATTACTCAAATAAGACATCGCTCTCAATGATGTCGAAGGCAGATGACTGATCTAGCAGAGCCAGGGCAGTGCCATTCCCTTCACCGTTACTGCATGGAATGTCATTTTTAACGCGGAGGAGAGCAGTTTCAGTGGAGTGCAGCCTCTTGAAACCGGATTAAAATTTTTCTGACATTTCATTCTTTTCAATATGTCGAACCAGCTGCTTAGCCACAGTGTCTTCAAGAATATTTGACAAAAAAGAGAGAAGGGAAAGACGGTAGTTTGCAAAGACCTATGTGTCTAATCCTGGCTTTTTAAGAATCGGTCTAACGATTGCCGATTTCAAGGACTTGAGTAGGACCCCTTTTTCTAAAGAGGCATTAAAAATCTCGCTTATTGCTGGGCTAAGTTGGTCTGCTAGTGAAGAACACAGAGATGATGACATAGGATCTTCAGTAGACGAGCTCTTTTTACTAGACCTTATTATGGTAGCCACATCGCATGCAGAAACCTCGGAAAACTTTTTAAGGAAGTTCACAGGTTGGGATTCCGCATTTTCTTTACTCGGATGGAGCTTTGAGGAGTCACTAATGTGTACAATTTGTTCAGTAAAGAAAGCTGAAAACTTTTCGGCTGAGCTATTAATATCTGAGGAGTCAGACCTCTCAGCATTGGCCAGTAAATTTTGTACTGTCTTATAAATCAGTTTTGGATTTGACTGGCAAGAATTCAGTTTTCGAGTAAAAAAAGAAGCCCTGGCTTTTTAAGTATCCGGGTGTAAACTCGAAGGAAGTCTTTGAAATTAACCAGATCTGCATCAGACCCCGATTTCTTAAAACTAGGTTGAAGCCTGCGCCTAGCACGACGCATCCTTTGAAGTTTTTTTTGTAAATTGGAATGAATCTCCACGACTCTATACACGGGTAGAATGGAAGGGAGCATGCTTTTTAAGAGCACTCTTAAGTGTCTTGTTCACTGCATCAGTAAGGGTATCGAGGCAATTGGTCGAGTCAGAGTGCAGATCAAGAAGACTTGCGTCACGTCGTCTCCTGAAGACACTATGTCATCATTTCTGTGTTCTTCACTAGCAGACCAACTTAGCCCAGCAATAACCGAGATTTTTAATGCCTCTTTGGAAAAAGGAGTCCTACTCAAGTCCTTGATTTCAAAGATTTGTCTATGTCAATGCTTGTTAAGTTACGTCTCTGGACCAGTTCGACATTACCCTGTACGTACAAGAGAGCAGGAACAGTAAAGGAAACCGAACAATGATCCCGAGGGTCAGCGGGCACACCACTAGCTCGGTGGGTAAAAGGTCCTTAGTGATCACGAGATCTAGGATATGGCCACCGACGTGGGTGGTATGATTAACGTGTTGGATCAATGCAAAATTCTCCAGACAGTCAAGAAATGAGCGAACAGGGCGGTTGATAGGGTTGTTAACGTGATTATTGAAGTCTCAAGCAATCATTAATGGCCTGTCACTCCACATATTTTAGCAAAGAACTCCGAAAACCCCTCTCTAAACAAGTTTAGACACCCAGTGGGAGGTTGGTGCATCACAATAGTGAGAGCCAGCACCGTCTTTGATGAGGACCTGATTGCAACTGATTCAAACGATGGCCCATGCAAAAGAACTGGACATCTTATAGCCAAACGATTCACAAATAACAATTGCAACGCCGCCACCAACCTTATCAGAACGCATGGACTGAAATAATGAGAACCCTGGTGGGGTGATCTCAAATATAAAGCTACTGGAACAAGGCGTCATGCAAGTTTCTTTAAGCAGAAATGCATCTCGCTTCTCCTGGACCACCTGGTCGCGGATAAATAATCCATTGGTTTTGAGCAAGCGGACATTTAGTAATAGGAGTTTAAAAGACTTTCCAACAACTGCGCGACGCCGATGAAGTGGCTGGCATTCAAGTGAGCGGGTAGCCGGCCTGGCAGACGTGGCCGTCTTTGAATTTGAATCCGGCAGCCGTTACTAAGGTAACGGCTGCCGGTCGGCGTTTCACAGCACGCTGAGGCACGGCAGATGAGCTGCTATCGCAATGAGTGAAAGTCAGCGCTTTAAACTTACAGGTCGTGGGTTCGATAGCCGACCTATTGATAGGGCGACCGAAGAATGCAGAGAGGTTCTCACTGACCTGCCAAAGGAGGCCCGCCGATAGGTATGGGCTAATGGCGACACCGCACCTTACGCTAATCAGGTCTTGTTTTGTGTAGCATATCCGAGGACAGCTCACAAAGAGTCGCCGCGAAGATAGAAGTGGAATACCAGAAAACAACACGGAGAAGTCAGGTAAAGTCCCACACCACGCTAGGAGTCACCCGAGGCCGCTCTCTAGTGCGGGGAGGAATGCAGCAGTTCGGCAAATTATGGAGTAGTCAATCCATGGCGGACCGTGTTGGTCAGTGTAACAGGCCATTCGGCTGGAGCGGTGTTAAAATGGGCGACACGCGTGCTTGCACGAGAATCTCGCACGCAGCGCTCGAGCGTTTCTTGCACGTACGAGCGCTGCGTGGGCAGCTCTTTTTACTTGGCCCTCAATAGAGGCCTGACCTTTGCACCTCTATTGCAGCTCATCACTTCTCGCCGACGATTGACCGCCGAGGACTTCAAGTCGAGCACTGGGGAGCTGGAAGGCAGAATGGCAGTAATCTAGGCCGAGGAATGCGCGGTTTTCGACGAGAGAAAGGCAATGTGCAAAATGACGAGAAACAAGTCGTGTGAAAGAAGAACTACAGCGAGCGGGATATTCAATTAGCATGAGCTATGCAGGTAGCGATGCGAACGGCATCCGTTTCTCTTCGAGTATTGATTTCCTTTTGCTGGCCGCTCGGTAGGGGTTAAATGATATTGCGCGTGCGCAACTCATCACGAAGCCTGCCGTAGAGGAATTTATATACTCATCCAGTTGCGGTCGCTAACTACTTGGCTTCCGGTGAAGGGCAGATGTTGAAAATAAATTCATACTGAATTGGCAATTACTGCAATAGGGAGCGAGTACGCTGATGCCATACTTCACACACGTGTCAGATGTCTCGCGCGACAGTATGCCACCGTCTTGAGCTTGGAAATGTGGCAGTTTACTTTTTCGCACCGTCACCTAGAATGGCTACTATGCAGCTTTTTCGGCGTTTCATTAGATCGCTACCACTTGTGTCAGAGACCTACGGTGATTGGGTGATTAAATTGTGTCACTCGAACAAAAATTTCACTACGTTCGTCCTGTCTCTGGAAAATCGCAAATGTTTCCTTTCAAGTCCATGAAAATTTCATAGAAAGAAATTAAGGTCTCTTGAAGTGCTTTTCAATTTCCATATTTTCTCTAGCAATCAAAGCGAGGAAGTCCACCCGTTCTTCAGTCGCGAAGCAAGATGGCGCACTTCGCCACGAAGCAAGATGACGGAGCGTTGTCTTCCGTGACCATACTAGGACTATTTCTACTATAACTAAGCGAACCAAGTCCACAGGCAGTGAGATCTTGTTACCTTTATATAAAGTATACCGCAATCATCTTTGTTTGGCGCAGAACTCGTCGGTTAGCGTCGGGTTTTGTAAAGACTTGAGGTTTTAGATCAGCCGTGGGGTGACTACCAGATTTTGGCGACCGATTACTACAACTACAGCGTCGTGTAATCCTGCAGCAACTTTTTGGGCAGGCCATTCAGCACGCAGTTTGGCTGGATACTCACGTGTCAGGCCCAGGTGGACGATGCGCTTATAAAACAGGCCAACCAGGTGCACAGAGAGAGGAACGGAATCGATCCCTCTGGAATGGAAGTAAACATTCAAGATTGCAACAAGATAAAAAATAAGCGCGCGCTTTATTTGTTTGCAGCAATATAGATAAACTATAGTAACCTTCTTTTGTCACGCCGTTACACTTTGCATCGTTGCCTCAGCTAGTCTTCGTTCGGTTCTCGCGTCAGAGAAAGTTCCTCGGCGAATTGAGAAAATCGTACGCACGACAGCGTCGACTGCTTTAAGTTTAGAAAAATCCAGGTATCCAGGCAACGCACGCTGTGCGAGCACGACTTCGCTGTTAGTTTTTTTTCTTTTTGAGTAAACTGTGTCTGCATAGTAATCTCTGAAAACGACGCTTGTTCGTGAGTTCTCGTTCTGCTGTTATGTAATGTAATGTATCTCCCTCTGTAGCTCCACAACACAGGGATCACGCGGGTGCTTCGCAGGAGAGTTTTCTATAGTGCACTCGCAGCCTGAGCGGCTCTCGGTACGCATTCAGTAGCCAACAGACTTCGCCTCACGCAACAAAGAGAAAGCGAGAAGCACAGCAGAGTCAGGAGAGCAGTCGAAGTGGTGAGTAGCATGGAAGTAGCGGCTCAGGACCGCTGACAAGGATGAGCCACAGTCGGCAGCGGCGGGAGAGTACTTGCCGTTGCGTACGAATCGTGGAAGCGAGCTCCACAGTCTGGGACCTGCAGAGCTAAAGCTTCTGTCGCCAGCGGTCTTTAAGCGGAAGAATTGGAGGAGCTACTTTATTGTCCGCACAGGCAGTACCTGAGGGTAAGAAGAGGCTGTTCCTTCGGAAGATCCGGCATAAGTAGCTCAGACGGACCTCACGAGAAATCTGATGCTGCAGCGTCTGTCGTCGGCTGCGACTAGCCTCGCAATTATCTTCAGCACCAGCTGTAGAGACTTGGCGTCTTTTTTGTACCCTGACCAATACAAAATTGCAGTTATCTAGCCTCGATAGAACAAGGGAGCTACCACAATTTTTAGCGAGCCATCGTTGTATTCAGTCCCTAATCGTGTGCAGGGGTCGGATGTGATGGCTAGCGGTTGATGCAGTCTTCATCGAAAAGCTGTCAAGCTTTGAGCATTGACCAGCCATCGCTGCGGCGTGCCCGTGCGATTACGGTCGAACTAGATAGAACCATCAATCGGCGGAGAAATGTCTCCAGTCCAGCCGCGAGCATCTGATGAGCTCACAATGGGTTGTTCTTGTGAAGCTCTCGTTCCATCAGAGTTTGCAAGATTTCTCTAGTATAGCGTAATGTATTGCGTTGTAACTCCGTCCTCAATTCCACAAAGCCAAACAGACCAAGTGGTGGTAAGGCAATAGACCCTTCTATAGCTTGCTCAAAGCATAAGCGGCTTTCGGCACGCCATTTGCCGATGCACTTCATTTCACTAAACAATGAAAATGGGGTAAGCATAGCGGAGTCGGAAGGGCGGTTAAAAAACTAGATAACATGGAAGTAGCAGCTCAGGACTGCTAGAAAATATGTGCCTATGTAGGCAGCAGGAGAGAAGATGGCGTTTTACGAAAACTGAATGAAAACTGACTGCGAAAGTGACCTCCTCAGTCTATAGGTGGCAGAGCGAAAGCTGTCAACGGCCTGAGAGTGTCCAAATAGGGAGTATAGTTATCGCCTGTCAAAAGAGGACCCAATGGCGTGAGCAGGCTGAAAGTTGCGTGGCAGTTCGGACACGCGCACGCGATTACGGCCAAACTACCTAATCACCAATCGGTGAAGCACAGTCTCCTGTCCATCTTCACGCCTCCGATGGCCTTCTGTTGGACCTCGACTTCGGCCAAAATCAAGCATCAAACGGCTTCTTACAATGGTAACCACGTTTCTCACGAGAAAGAGCGACAGCGCCGCTAAAATCTCTGTCCAGCCTTTAATAGGCCGCTGTTCTCGATTTCGTGTTACGTGCGATAAGCAGGCAACTTGAATCGCCATCTGAGGATCTTTATTTAGGTGCATCTGCTTCTTCCGATACAGAAGTGCCCGTCTAGAATTCACGCACTGCACATCTGCGACTACTCGCGGTTATCGCTCGTAGTCGTGCTCAATTTGTGTTAAGCCATGTTGTTATATACATGGCCGTGCGACTTTACCCTGTCAGCTTTAAAGTGTCGACTTATTCCCGCCGTGATCTCTGCCCTGCAATGCCCCTCGTGCTTTAAAAAAAAGTTTAATTAAGTTTAGTGAGTTTGCGTTAGTAAATTATCATGCGCAAGTAGAAAGGTCACTAAAATTGTTTGAAATATTCCGAACAAGGCGGTGACACTCCGTTAAGTTGGCATAAGCGAGGCAGTCATGATTCAAACGCAGAAGGCTTGGGGTTCTAATGCGATTGAACTTTTACCATTGTTGATAGGCAAACACTAGATGGTTTTTCTGTATTGACATAAGTTTTCATTTAAACTATCTCCGAGCTTGCCCTAAGCCAATAATTATTGGCAATATAAACATCATATACACAAATATATATATATATATATATATATATATATATATACATATATATATATATATCTATATATATATATACATATATATATATATATATATATATATATATATATATATATATATATATCTATATATATATATATATATATAGTCGACCCTTGTTTTTGAGGTTAATCCGTTTCAGACTCTACCGCGATAGGCGAATTTCCGCGAAGTAGGATTTTTTTATTTATAGTTCAAATATTTTCGTAGTTGAGTATAGAAGACCTGTTTATGACCCTCTAAAACGGTTTTTAACATTACTAAAACCCTCCGGACATGAAATACCACCCATTTAGTCACCACTACACTCGTATTACCAATATATTAGACGAAATAAGAGAAAATAAGACAGAGATTAGACGTTACAAACATCGTATTGTTATTATTTTCATTTAATTCCGCACGCACCATTTTTACGCACAAACACCAAGCTATAATAACAGTGCGTTTGGTGATGAAGCGATTAGGATGAAACGATGTACGGCACAGCAAAGACGAACAAGGTTACTGCTCCTCTGAAGGCCCGACTTCAGTAGGAGACCCTTCAGGGGATGCAGTACCTTCAACAAGGTGCGTCGTCGTCTTCTTCTTACGCAGTCCATACGTGCAGTAAATTTAATTTTAATTGGAATACAGGGGTGTATGATTGGCTCGGGCAAACGAGCGCGTGCTGTATCATTTTCACTATTTCGATCGAAGTTTTAATGAATATATACGTATTTCGAAAAACCGCAATAGAGTGAAGCCGCAAAAGTCGAAGCACGGAGTAGCGAGGGACGACTGTGCATATAGCGGCAACAGGGCCAGTGAGACTATCGCCGGCAGGGTGGCACCATGCAATGAAGGACTGACTTCTCGTGGACTCTAACTGGCGAACTTCGTTGGATTCCAACTTAATTGGTCGCTACGTTTTTCGATCTTCTTATTACTAGCTTTGGCGGCGAGCAACAACAGCGTACCGTTGACCCTTTACGCGTTCCAGGAGGTAAAGATAATGTCGATAAAATAACCGCCCAAAAAGAAGCAGCATCTCTAGTAACCTTGTTCCAATTGTGACGCTAGGGGCTTGGCCTTCCATTAAGCCACTTCAGTCGCTGCGATGTCCTCGTCTGTCTGGTAGGGTATTTCTTGGCGGCATTGTTCATTCCGTCAGCTCGTCCTCACAGCTGGTAAAACTTTGGCGAATGCTGAGAGACTGGCGAGCAAACGAACTCGGCGTACTGGTCCTGAAAAAAAGGTCAAATAATAGGTACACCAGCTGATTTAGCAGCCTCTTTTTGTTTAGCGGCAGAAGAGCCTTAAAGGCTACTGCCACCAGTTTCAGCGGCTATAAATGATCGCCCACCATAGAATTCGAACCGAGATCTCGGAAGAAGGCTGCGATGAGCAACCGCCTTACCTAGTGTGGGCTGACTTACTAAAACGGCCAAGACTAATTGAATAGCCTAATTTGTATAGCGGCAGAAGTGCCTTATCTATAAACGGCGCTTGCAGTGGGTAGTAAAGAATTACCCACTGTATCACTGAAAAACACGACCTGAGTCGTGAGGAGTAGTTTCCGATATATTTCTTATTCTCTCGCACGCTCACACGTGTGATGCAGAATCTTGACTCTATTCTATGAATATATCATATATGCTTGATTCTATGCCCGGGTCGAGAACAGTCAAAACCTGCAACTGCAGAATGCACCGTCTGCAGAATGGTACGTGAGAGCTCAAGTAGGGTCTCGCCGAGTTAAGAAGGAAGCAAACTAAAGCCGCAACGACGATTCGGTTGGGGCTGTTCTAGCGAAAGATGTGTCGTCAAAATCATGCAAGACCTGAGTGAAGTCAGAGTTAATCAACTGAAGGTTTCCCGTCTCGTAGATTACTGAGCTGAGCCATTTTGTATAAGCGACTGCAGTGCGGTCATGAGGTGAAGCCGGAGAATGTGTTGATTTGATTTGTAAGCCAGCCGGCCGTAATTCCGAATGTCTACAGCAGAAGCCGTGAGTTCAGACATGCACACATGCATTGTGTGCATTGTGCGAACATTTATTGAGCTGAATTGGTAGAACTTAACTGACTTTTTACAAACGAGGAACGATCTACAAGCATATGAGGATGAGTTGGAGCTAAATAAGCTAAGTTAATAGCGGTCAATTGAATTGCTTGTAGTGACTAATCCATAGGTGTCCATCCAAAAATAGCACAAGGGAAGACTCCAATAAGGGACAACTAAGGACCATAATCTGCACGCGCTTTCCAGTCTGGATTTCCGCTCTCTTTTTCTGAGTCTGGATTTCCCTGCATCCTCCTTTGAAGCAAAGCCTTTGCATGCCGATAAAACGTGAGCAACAGGAAAGTTTGCCGAGCATTAAATATGCGTGTGCTAGTACCATGACTTCAATAGACGTACAGATTTACCGCCTTTTAGTCTTTCGGAGAATGCGTTACAGATAATTTATAAAGTCGAATCGTAAATGATACAAAATTAAAGGACTCGATCGTCACATCTATACAATCCGTGCCATCATATGCCTTGTGTGCAAAGCCGACTTTTGCAATATTCCAAGCGAAAACGAACCACACAATTGAAATCCCTTCACTAGAGTCACTAGAAGTGATGCCGAATTAGCCAAGTACGACAGAGTTGCCTGCCTAGTGCTATCGGATCGGCAGGTGAGTTCAGTTATTCTTTTTGACACGTTTAAAGCGGCTAAAATCGTATATACATATATAAATCAATATATATATATATATAAACAAATATATATATATATATATAAACAAATATATATATATATATATATATATATAAACAAATATATATATATATATATATAAACAAATATATATACATATAAACAAATATATATACATATATATATATAAACAAATATATATATATATATATATATATATAGAGAGAGAGAGAGAGAGAGAGAGAGAGAGAGAAAGACATGATGATATACTACGTAAAGGGCTGCCTTTCACGATTTTGGTCCCGAGGTCGTGGGTACGAATCCTGTGGTGGGCGATCCTTTATCACCGCTGCAAAACGATTGCGATTGCCATAAGGGCTCTTTTGCCCCTAAACAATGAGGCTGTAAAACTATTTTTTACATATATATACAAACGGGTGTGTGTGTGTATGTCTGTGTGTGCGCGTGTGCATGCATATATATTTATAGTGGTTTTAGTTATACTGTTTCTATTTCGGTGGTGCAAAGAGAGCGTCAAGGCAGTGGTAATTCGCTTTTAGGTGACGATGACCCACAAGATTCATCCCACAATGAAACAAAACGAGGCTGCTGCTCTCCGCCCTAGCCCAAGAAAGTCGTGGGCGAAGGGTGACACTCAGTTGTACCTTTGCTTTGATCGCTCCCAGCTTTCAAGTGCCTTGAATTCTCTCAACTCAATTGCTGCATGTATTGATGACATCCGCTCATGGATTGCAGCGAAATTTCTCAATTAAATTATGATAACACTAGATATGGAAAAACCAAGTGCGATTCGGAAATTGGAAAGGCCAACACTCAAAATCAGCTCTGCCAGCATATCTGTTGAATCTGCACGAAATCTAGGTGTTATGTTCCGACGTGACCTTTCGTTGGACAATCACATCAGCTCCAAAATCAAGTCTGCCTACTTTCAGCTTCGTAGCATTGCTAAAGTTTGGTCTAGATAGAGATACCACATCTAAATTGGTCCGTGATTTTTTGAAATCGTGTCTTGACTTCTGTCACTCACTGCTTGCTGGTCTAGGCATGTGCAATCAGGCGCTCACAGCTGGTGCAAAACTCTGCAGCTATGCTTGTCTGTCGTGAGCTTCGCAGTTGCCACGTCACACCATTTCTTGCCGACCTGCACTGGCTCCCAGTCAAGCAATGGATCGATTTCAAGGTTTTGTCGCTCACTTTTAGGTCCCTTCATTATTTAGCTCCAGGCTACCTATCAGATCAGCTCCCCGCCAGGCAAGGCATCGTACCGCCCGCATTTTGGTAACTAACTGTTTACCTATACCTTGTACAAACCTCAAATCCTTTGGAGACAGTACGTTTAGTTCGTATGCTCCCAAACCCTGGAACTCACTTCCGACTTCCGTCACAATATCCCCTGACTTGACCACATTATTGAAAAAGAACTTAAAAACGCACCTATTTCGGTCAGCATTTAGTGGGTCCCTTTGATTCTTCCTTTATGTGCATATGCGTGTTGACACTGCATGCTGCAACTAACCACATTCGCATGCTGACCCAGTGCACTTCAACCCTGACCAAGTTATTCATGTTGTTTATCAAGCATGATACCACTCACCATTCAATCGCGTTTTCCTCTGCAGAACATGTAAAGTGCCTAGCAAGATTGGGTTCTTTGAGGGTTATTTATCAAGTGTATCATTATTATTATTTTAATTAGGGATGCGTATTTGGTGATCAGCCAGACGGTGGCCTTCTCGATGGCATCCTCGTTATTTCCAAGCAGCTTTGAGATGTCTGCAAAGATGACCGTGATTGCCTCGTCCATAGCAACGTCTGGCCGTAGCAAGGTGTCATTTGCCTCAACGCACCTGTCAGTGGTCACAAGCTGTTGTGCATCATCGGACGGGCCTCTACTAGACGGTTCAGGTCATGCCTCGACCATCGGCATCACAGAACTGCTGCGGCACAGCAGCTTAGTTCAAGTTTCCTTTCGCTCGTGGCCGACAAAGGGCACTGCAAACTGAGTCAAACTAAAGCGATACCTTTGTTCAGGCACGAGCATTAAATTAGCACTGCGACGCACAAGGCTTTGGAAATTAACCGAGTTCAGTGCCAAACGAGTGGCTGTGGGTGGTGCTATATTGGTCGGACTCAAGTCACCGCGACACATTCTTCTGGTCACCCAAAATAGTCCTTTTCTGTTTCCAAACCTGACAGGCACCGAAAGCAAGCATCCACGCTCTTAGGAGTAAACGTTGAGTCCATAATGGCGCCGCCATGCTGGGTAACTGGGACTTAATTACCGAAGGTGATGACGCTTGCCGTAGCGTTTCCTAGTAACTGTGTACAGGAAAATTCGCACCATCCCGCGGCCGATAGCCAAGGAAAAGCAAGCCCGGGCGTCAAAGGGTAAGAGCGATCCAATCCGTTCTGCTGCAAGGTTCATGGTCCATGGGTTCATGGGTTCATGAGCGATGCCCATGAACCATGCAGCAGAATGTCGAACGGGAAGCGAGCAACAGCGGAAGCAGCAGAGTCGACAGAACTTCGCCTCCTGCATGCCCGAGTGCCTGCGTGACACGTGCATCGTCTCTGAGATTTACCGTATATATTCCGTCGTTAGCAGCCAGGAGAGCGAAAGGGAAGCAAACGGACAAAATTGGGGGATGAGGCAGATATTCCCTGCAATAGGGCTTCACTGCATCATCCGTTGGTACAACAAGTGTAGCTGGAACCATTCTGGCCCGGAACAGGTAGTCGTTGCTTGAGCAGGAGGAAACTCCGCAGGTGTCCTGCTGCTACCAGAGTGATTCAATGCACACAATGTTTCCAAGAGGGCTGAAAGATAAAATAAACAATCTTACTAATTGCTTTCTTAAACTTACTGCTTAGGCGACGAACATTCAGTGTGAGTAGCAGATAATATCCAGTCAGCAAGACTTCGTGGACCGGATGAGCTCTAGCGTGGGTGCTTGGCTGGCACAGCTGGCTAAGACTAGCTTGGTAGAAGACTTTAAACATGCTTAACTAGCTCAGCCCGTTAAAGTCAAGTCCGTTGAAACAAGGACTTGCTTTAAATCAAGATTGGCACTATCAATTGAATTGTTTTCAAGAATCGCACTAGCCAATTTGTATTTGGTCCTCCGTTGACCATGGCGGCCAGGCACGTCTGTTCCCCACCTCTTTGCTTGGCCGTTGGACGTGAACAGCCTCACTACTAAAAGGTATCATAGCTGCTGTAGCGGTCTTTACGCCTGTAGTGGCCGTTTCAGGATTGAATCACTGCAGGCGACTCTTAAACCTCGAGAGTTGCCAAGAGAAAGGAAAGTCAGACTCCGCCTCGGCTACCGCCGCCGCCGCAGCCAAGAGCGCCGCCGCCGGGGCTTCGACGTCTGAACGCGAGACTTCTCATCTGCAGCCAGACGTCGTTGGGCTAACCGACGAAGGTTAGGGTGTTCAAGCAGGAAGCGCGCTCATCAATCCGATTCGAATGGCGCTCCATCCCAAAAGAGATGGCAGAGGATTGTTCGAAAAACTTTCTTCTGATTCGCGGTCTCAAGAGAGCGCAGGAACTGCCAGCCGACGTGCGGAGCTGAAAGTCGCATCCGAAGACGATCGCTATGGCGTACGACTGGTGCCGTTATTCGAAGGAGATTACAACTGCATGACCAACGAAGTAGTTTGCACGTACGCAATCGGCAGAACGATTGGCCATAACAGAGGATCGGGAAGATGACGTCGTGCTGACCAGTTCAAGGACGGGCTGCAAGCCAGCCGAGCGGCCGCCGGTTCGAGTTCGAGGGCGTTCGCCTCTACCGGAGCCGTCTTTTCCAGTGCAACGAAGCCTACCCGCGAGTAGTAACAGATTTATAGGATTCGGCCGCTGTCTCGATTACGATAGTTGGCCGGGCTGAAATAGTCGGCGGCCAGCCTGCAGGCCGGCCGCTCACATTGGACCTATAGGCACCGCACCAACCGGCACCTCGGTTCGGGCGGATACGGGCGAGCAGACACCCCGGATACATCCGCAATTGACGCGCGTTAGAGGAAAGCGATACTTAAGCGATCAATGAACGTGCTGTCCTCAACGAAAGCACTTCAGCGACACTCCTTTTGAAGCGTGATAGCCGGGCTGGTTGCATCTTATGCAAAGCCCCCCCACCTGGCCACTGAGACTAACGCCGGCAGAGACATCCTTACTAAACGACTGGGGTCATTGGCTCGACCAGAGCGGCGTATGGAAAGCGCTTGTATATGATGAGGTTAAGCTCTTGCCATGAACACAAATTTAATTATTTTTTGTTTAATCCCATTGATGAGAATCGATGGTGTCACTTTGATTGGTTCTATTACAACAGCGTGGTCCACGCCCCAGTATACACCGAGGCTCAGGGGTAAGTCCATCGGTAGGATCTTTTCCACGGCCTTCAGCCAGCTCTGGACCTCGGCGTCCTCGACCTCCGAATATGGTACTTGCCTCGAAACACGCTGACGGCTGTCACCGGCGGCCACGTCAGACTCGCCGCCGGGCTTGTAAATCTCGTTCTCAACGACTATTAAAGTCGAGCACCTGCCGAGCGTCTCGCACGACCAAAAGCAGTCTGGGTTCTGGAGCGGGAGAGGTCACGCGGTCGCGACGCGGCAAGCCTTACGTTCACCTTAAGCGTCTCGACAACGGCTGCATCGGCGGCGGCGGCGACCGAGGAGTCAGGAGAAAGAGCCGCTGCCCAAGTGAGTCTCAAAATCGATGCATCGAGGGATGATTAGACGACGAACGCGCTCAACGCCGTCCGCCAATGCCGAAGGATGCGAGCCAGCGGCTGCCGTCTCAGCCACTTCCGGCAACGTCACAAATCTCTGGCGTCAGACGACGCGTGACGCCGCCATCGGCTCGTATTCGGAGCCTCTGCGACGGAACAACGGACGGCGGTCTTTCAGCCACTCCGTCGCAGGAGAGCGAATGAGGCCAGGCGAACGCGTCGTATACTGGGTATTTATTGGTCGCGCGCGGAATGCCGCGCTGCCCCAAAGCCTCGGCGGCGGCTGCTGCTGAATCGTCCCCGTATTGGTTTGCGTGGCTATCTGTCTATTTCGCAAACGGTCTGCGGCGGCTTCAACTTAGCGCGACCGAGCTCATAGTTTCTAATCGCGAGGCGCTGCACCGGCCGGCGTCGACGGACGAGTTCCGTCGCTCGCACGAGCGCCGCTCTCTCGCTCTCTCGCTCGCTTGCTCACTTGCACGACGGCGACGGCGGCGGCGAACTTTGTTCGCGGTCGCGCAGCTGCCGCTTGACCAGCCAATCTGACCAGGGGAGATAAGACGCGACGCTGAGAAACGGCAGCTGCCCGCGGATTTACGTAACGGTCGGTCATGCGGCGCTGGCGCGAGCGACTAGCGAGACGAGCGCATTTAAGCGCATGCTCTGGGCAGCGTCGCATCTTCGCCGCGAGTTTTTCCGCCGTCTCTCGAGTAGCTCTGATCTGAGCGCGGAACGCCACACCATGCTCGCACTCGCGTGCGCATTCATCGCGCTCCTCGGAGCGGTCCGTGCTCAGAGTCCATTCTTCGGCATGTGCCCGGACATCAAGTACCAGCAGAACTTCGTCGCCGAAAAGGTAGAGTTGAAGAACCCGCGCGACATTGCTAGCAGCTGAGACCACGCTCCCTGGTTGTGCCTCCACGCTAAAATAGTTTCCAAGAATGTCGCTTGCAATTACGATGACGGCCACCGTAGATCGATGTTAATCTACGAATTGAAGCAGGCGTAAGCTCGTTCACGCTCGACGAGCATTATTTCTTTTGGTTTGCCTTTTCTTAAATTCTGTTTATTGAAGAGCTCTGGCCTTTGTGCTCCGATTCTAAGCGACCGTCAGCCCACTTTGCCTCGTCGCGACGCATCGAATGACCTTTTAACCTTTATTTCAGTACTTTACCGGCAAGTGGTACGAGCAGAGACGCTTCTTCGCCGCTTTTGAAGTCGGCCAGACGTGCGTGGAGGCCGAGTACGAGGTCCTGCCGACGGGCTTCGTTCAAGTGAACAACTCGGGCTTCATCACGAGGTGACAGGTCACGCTATGCCCAGCTTGCTCACATTTCTCAGCTGCCACGGCAACGGCGGAAGCAGCGGCACTCTGCCCGGTGAGAGCAAGGTCGCCGTGCCGCTAAGCCGGCTTGAAGTGGCGCACCGTCGCCGAGCGGCTTTCAATCCGGACGCCGCGGCGCGGCGTTTCAGCCAGGGACAGAGAGGCTACAAGCTAGGATCGGCCTACTGTGAGAAGGACGAGCCGGCTTGGTGCCACGTCCGCTTCGCGGGTGAGTTTACCACCTGCTCACTTGAATGCATATTCAACCGCTGCTCACGTTTTCCGCTTGGACTGACGCGCGAAGGCGCCACGCACATTGTACGGGATAGCGACTCAAAAACCAAGCGACCACGCGTGCTGTTTTGGGTGGGGGGGTTGAAAGTCGGGGCAGCGGCAAAAATAGGCGAGAGACGAGGCGATTGGACGATTGGCACTCATTTCGTTGCGCCAGCGCTATTCCTTTGACGAGCGAAGACTTCGGCGGGTATTTTCTCAGTTAGTGGGCTCTTAAAGAAAGCTTAAAGAAAGCTAACTTGAAGAAATTGTACCTTAACTTTTACCTCAAGTTAGCTAACTTTATTCTCAAGATTTTCTTGAAAAAAGTCGCAGCTATAAATGGATGATGGGTGAGTAGAGTGGTGCATGTAGATGGAGTAGTATATGAGTAGATGGATGCTATTAATGCGTGGATGGTAGATCGTCCATCTACTCATCATCCATGATGGATGATGAGTAGATGGTGTGACTCTATTGAAAGTAGCGGCACTGGTGCTTGTCGGGTGGCCTCGTGTAACCAGGACTCGAGCACAGTCATGTAGATCGGAAGAAAGCAGAGAGACAAATGCAAAAAATGCAAAAGAAAAGATGAACGCATCGCGTGCAAAATGAGAGAAAAAGAGGAGAAAACGGTGCGTGCGCAAAACTGTGCATGCGGCGAAGTGCTGCTGCTGCGTGAAGGGTAACGTTAGCTAAACCAAAAAACGCGGGTTTTAATTTCTTAGACATCACTTCGCGGTGTGGGATCGTTTTCTTTTCTCGCCGGTTCGATGCGGCATCTCGCATTATACTAATCCTGCGTCTACCTGCGATATGTACGTAAAAACGTAATCCGTTCGTAATATCTAGTCCTTTCATAGATCGCTCTACAATTATAGTTTGTTGGCATCTCAACTTTTTGAATTGTAGTTCGTGCATTTCAAGGGATTGGACGTTGCTGCGAATGACCTTTAATTTGATTACTAACTAGAGCTTCTTTGTTCTTGTCTCAGCTTGATTATTGTAATTACATTTTTGCTGGGCTACGAAAGAAAAAATCAAGGCCACTGCAGTTTACTGTGAATGTTGCTGCAAGGTTTGTCTTAAAGTCCCAGAGTTTTGAGCACGTGTCTCCTTTGCTAAACAAGCTATTAACGATGCCGGTTCATCAAAGGATACAGAGCACATTTTTCTGCTTAAAGGCCGTTGGCGACAGAAGCTTTGGCTCTGCAGGTCCTAGACGGTGTGGAACTCGCTTCCACAATTTTTACACAACGACTCTTCTACTGCTGACTATGGCTCATCCTTTTCAGCGGTCCTGATTTGCTACTTCCACGCTACTCACTACCTCGACTGTTCTTCTCACTCTGCTATGCTTCCCACTTTCACTTTGTTGCGTGAGACAAAGTCTGTTGGGAGTGCGCTATACAAAACCCTCCCGCGTAACACCCCACATAGTCGTTATGGCTTTGTGGAGTGACACACACACACACACACACACACACACGTACGCTCACACACGCACGCACGCATACACACACGCACACACACACGCACACATACACACGCACACACACGCACACACGCACACACACACACACACACACGCACACACACACGCGCGCACACACGCACACACACACGCACACATACCGGGAAGGATGCTTACAGTTGTTGCACGGCACTCCAACCAAAGCACTAACAAAGCGGATAACTGGAATAGACGATGGCTGCATTTTGATGCCTCGGATGGAGGTTGCGAATTGCCTATCATTCGGACTGAGGCTAAATCTTACAGCCGCGTGGTCATAGCTTCGGTTATTTATGAGTCGCGTAGCATGTTCTTCCACGTAATTTTAAATTACATTTCCAACGTCGCGTGAAAGATTGCTACCGTCGAGATATCAAAGAAACGAAAACTAAATTTAGCGCAATCGCATTTAGCAGCTTTTGAAAAACGGTTGCCGCTTAGTTACGTATCTAGCACGTATTGCAAAGGCTCATCCTATCTCAGATAAGTTGCAAAATTTTTCATTTCCAGAGCCCGTTAATTTCGTCCTATTGAAGTGGAGTTGCGTACGTTTCTTTTCCCGAATACTTTAATTTCGTAAAATAAATATTTAGTTCCCTTATCGTGGTATAACAATTTCGTTTTTGTATCTTTGTTTTAATCAAACCGTCCTCTTCTTTGCTTGGTGCAGTAGTCGTCTGCAGTAGCGATAGTTTGTACGACGACTTGCCGTTTCAGATAAGCCGTGGGGTGACTACAAGGTGTTGGCGACCGATTACGACAATTACAGCGTCGTGTACTCGTGCAGCAGCTTTTTGGGCAACACCTTCAGCACGCAGTTTGGCTGGATACTCACGCGTCAGGCCCAGGTGGGCGACGCGCTCATCGAACAGGCCAACCGGGTGTACAGAGCGATTGGAATCGATCCATCTGGAATGGAAGTAACCCCTCAAGATTGTAACTAGATAAAATAGCGTGCGCTTCATTCTTGTACAGCTATCTTAGTCGAATAAACCGTCTTTTCCGACATTTAACCCTTAGAGTGTTGAACAACGTTGCTCGCCGTTCTCGCGTCTAGAGAAATTCCCCAGACGTTCACGAAAATTGCGAACGCGAGGATATCGACTGCGACTTACGTGACAAAAAGCGGATGCGGTGAACCGTGGACGACTGCGACTGACGCAGTTATTTAATCTCCCGCATCTGTAATTGTCTCTCTGTCCTGCATCGCAAGATTCCGCTGTGCGGACGGCTCGGTCTCCTTGCGGAATTCTCTCGGATTCACATCACGTGGTGGCTCCGAGTAGTAGTGCAAGGAGCCGCATCCGTGCGTCCGTTCGTTTGGGTGCCGTCCGCTGCGTCCGCCTCGCGCCTCTCTCTCTCGCCGCGCACGCGTTCCGCATCTCGCCGCTATGGAGCCCGGCTCAGCCGTCGCGGCGTGCTCCCAAGCTTTTTCCCAGAGCCGACGTTCGCACGAGCACACGCCGGCGGACATGGCGACGCAATAACGAGTGTCGCATTCGCACCGCCTAAAAGATGAGAGCGGCACTTGGTCATCGCTTCTTCGGCACGGCTCGGCCTACCGCGAGTGATAGTCAAGTGCGTAGAGCGGAACAGTAGCGCCGCCGCCCCAGCCGCCGCCGCCGCCGCCGCCACCTGCAGCGCCTCTCACGGGCTTCTGCTGGTCAACCGCTGGTTTACAGCTAGCCACCGGCATTGCTTGTCTGACTTCGCCAGTTCGCTGACCAATCGTAGTGCATCGGTTGATCCGACCTTAGCTTACTGGACCTTGGATAATTTTATCTTAATGAGGTAATATTGGCATACGCTCTCAGTACTACCATTGTTTTGAGGGCGCTAGCCGCCTGGCCTGTGCTAATTCAACTTGGCTTGCAACCTTCTTTTGTCATCAGACCTCTACCCGCAGTCGCAACGCACTCATTGGGGTCATGATGTGCTTTCACTCTAGGATGTCTAGCGCAGTCGGTGCATGCTGGTGCATGCTGGTGCATGCTGGTGCATGCTGCATGAGTGCTCTGCTCTGGCGGATTTTTCTCGTTTCCCTATCTCCAGAATATTAAAAGATCTGCATTACCTATCGCGTTCGCTGTTTATCGTGCTGCTCAAAAACCAGTCTTTTATGACTTTGGCCAACCTCTGCTCTGGTCCTATCAATATTTGCGAAATTTCTTTAGATCGTGTGGCATTACATCCACTAACTTAGAAAAGAACAGTAATATTAATAGATCTTTTATCGAGCGCCATCGTAGTACTGAATTACAAACATCCTAATCTCTATATGTGGCTTCATCTATCACTGTAAGAGACTAAATCCGCATAGGTTAGCGACCTGCACAGTATCAAGTACGCAGAAGCGAAAACATATCATGATTTGGCTAGCAGGCAAAAGAAATTATGGAGACACTCATTGCCGCCGATGAGTAAGAACTCTGCTGTAACAAGCACTGAATTACGGACTAGACAGCAAGAAAAGCAAACCGGAAAAGAGAACAAATTCTGAGAGGCCTAGCGGGATAGCCGACCGGACCGGACGAGTCTTAAGGTGAGAAATCAAGGCCGAAAAGTTCATCATTCAGAGACTGACAATACTCGGAAGCGAGTTCCAGACATTTGATGCATATGAACTAAATGTTCAACCACAAAAAGAGTTTAATTTATTGCACATAACCACGATAAAACCATATGGGAAGGATCGGATAGTGCGATAGCATTTTGTAGACGCTCAGTGACATCGAGCAGGTAATCTAATGCTGGGGAGCGAAGCCCAATAAGTATCGTGAAATTGAATCAATGATTGATTGGAAGACTGAAGCAGAGATATATATACCAATTATATATATATATATATATATATATATACAATATATATCTAGTATATGCATGTATAAATATATATATATATATATACATATATATATACACCATATGTATAAATGTGCAGTATGTATATATATACTTGGTACATATATATATATATATATATATGTATATATATAACGTATTTACCGACATATACAAAGTTTTAGAAATATATTATACTTTTCCTGTATTTTCCACGCTTCAGGAAGTTAGCAGCCAACTGGAAGCGAATTATTTTAATAAAATTACTAAAATAAATAAATGCAGATTTTAAGGTAATTCAATCAGTTGGATGAGGAGCAAGTCTTAGAGGGTTACAGATAACGGTAGAGCACCTAGCTGGAGGTCACCGATATAGAAACGAATGCCGAGATCGTGTTGGACGATGAAATCAGCCATACGAAGAGACTAGATGATGAAAAGGAATCGTGCCAAATATCGTAGCCTGAGGTACCGCGTACTTTAGGGGTTCCCTTGAAGGCTGACTGCCGTTTACATATAGATGCTTTTACCTGAGGCGATGATTGAGGACTGAGGCGAGGATTCGCCCAGTTCATCAGCGGACTAGCGATAGCTTGCACGTCTCAAGGCGATCTAGACGCATCCGGTCGTCAATAGTGCTCGATGCGGCTGAAAGGTCAAGGACTACTAGCACAGAGTGTCGATCCTTAGCAGCATCGTTCAGTAGGTCATCGTAAGCCCGATAAGCAGCCCCTGCAGAGCGGCTAGCACTGCATGTCAATTGGAACTTAGCATCAAGATCAAACTATTCGGCATAATCGGTTCGTTGCGTGGCCATCACTCGTTAAAGGGTTTGGATAATAATGGCCCGATACGGAGGATTGACGAAATGTGCCTAAATTCTCATGTTCTATGGCAGGCTTAGTGACGCCAAGCCTAGCAATCTCGGCGTTCTTAATGGATAGGGGATTTCACCAATAAACAGAGAGATGGATCTGGAATATCTGTTTAGGAGTGGTGGGCTAGCACAAGGTACATGCATCTGATAAGGATAACTATTGCGAACGGAATTAGATGGCTGCCGGTCTTGCTTTAATCTGCCGGAGAATTCTAGCTGCGGCTTCGTTAGAGACGGACGTGAGGGAGGTAAGAGAAGAGGGGTGAGGCCGAATGATGAGTACGAGGATGAGGCGATGCAGTCAGGCAGGAACGACAGTTGGGGTGAAGTCACGTTCTTCATTGTATATGCACTATTTAATTTTATTTCACTGCATACAGAATTTTTTGAAGCGCTCTTCATACTCCCTACTGAGACACCTGGACAGTATTCTTGCTGAGGTCAAGAAAAGGATTGACAATGTATACGGGCATATCCGAGTTATTGGTCTATGCGATGTATCATTAGAATTCGAACTTAACCTGTCCTGAAACTTATTTGGGACGATTTAAGTAAATCTTCAAATGCTAAGTGGCAGACAGTTAGTCCTGACTTGTTGGACGGCCTGCTGAAGTATAGGCCAGAGCTTCGTGCTCGCGTCAGTGTGTCAGGAATGTACTCATGAGAATTTAATGTACAGTCATCACTGTTTAGTCACTGGTGCAAATTCGACGAGGTCTTCGATTGGCTCTGACTTTCAACGTCAGCTACTGAAGCGGAGCACTTAAAATAGAAAACCAATTGGTTTTCTAGGCGAAGACTAGGCCCGGGAAACCTATAAACACAAGCATCCCAAAGTGGTACCTCTAGAAAAGTATTCCAATCGTTAAATACTCGAGGCCCGAGTGTCATGAGATCAAAATCATAAACTCTGTAACGAAATTAGATGGCTGCTGGTCATGCTTTAATCTGCCGGAGAATTCTAGCTGCGGCTTCGTTAGAGACGGACGTGAGGGAGGTAAGAGAAGAGGGGTGAAACCTAAGATGAGTAATTATACACAATATAAGTCGAGTTAAAAAGCAGATCTTAAAGGAATTCCCTTCGATGAGATGAGAGTGATTAACAGTACAAAGTCGAAGCGTGAAATTTAGCAAAGTCACAAATGAGGCTACGATTACAGTCTGCACAGCCACAATCTACCCTAGTATGGTAACTTAGTACTACTTGTACGGAGAACCGGATACTCAAATGCTTCTTTCTTGTTATCCGAAAAAGGCTTAAAGTTAACAAGTTGAGGAAAATCATGGCTACTCCACCACAAGTTTCCAGCGATTTCAGTGATCTTGGGTTATCAAAAAGAACAAACTCTGTGGAGTAGCACAGGCGAAGCTTCGTCAATGGTTCGTCATCTATTTCAGCCCGGTCGAATAAGCAAAGAAAATACTATGAGCCTCCTCGTGACTACAGCCGCTCGCAACTAACTGCTTATTGGACGGAGAGCGGGAATTCAAGTGGCACCAGACATAAGCGTTCACTGAGGATAGCGTTAGCGTTTTTTATTACTCGGCTATAGAAATTAGCCTCAGTTCTGATAGGAGTTTAGCTGGAGTGTTTTTAAAACTAGCCTTCGTTCTAATGAACGAACGCGTGGCATGGCTAGTGACAGTGGTGTACATGTTATTTTGGAGTCGGCGTTCCTTTGCGAGTAGGTAGCCCGGCCGGCGTATTTCAGCTGGCGATGCACAACAGGCATGGCGGAAACGTTAACATGACATCCGCACGACCCCTTCGCCCTCTTAAGCGAGTTCACCATTGATACAGCGGGGGTGGCCTCTACTTTCAAGGCTGAGAGTTTATAATTAGCTCGAAAACTAGGTGTCATGTTCCAAAGTGACCTCTCGTTAGACGACCACATCAGCTCCACAGTCAAATTTACCTACTTTCAGCTACGTAACATTACTAAAATTCGGGCATATTTAGATAAGGATACCACATCTAAGTTGTTCATGCATTTGTGACATCCCGTCTTGACTTCTGTAACTCACTGCTTACTGGCCTACCGGCATGTGCAATCAGGCGATTACAGATGGTGCAAAACTCCGCAGCTAGGCTTGTCTGTCGTGAGCATCGTCGTTGCCACATCACACCACTTTCCGCCGACCTGCACTGGCTACCAGTCAAGCAACGGATTGACTTCGAGGTCTTGTCGCTCACTTTTAGGTAATTTCATTATTTTGCTCCAGCCTACCCCTCAGATATACTCCCCATCAGGCCAAGCATCGTACCACCCGCTTTTCGGAATCCAACAGTCTACAAATACCCCGTACAAACCTCAGATCCTTTGGAGACCGTGCATTTAGTTCGTATGCTCCCAAAGCCTGGAACTCCCTCCCGACTTGCATCGGAACATCCCCTGACTTGACCACATCTAAAAAAAAACTTTAAAACTCAAACTTAAAACTATGCCTAATAATAATAAAAATAATGCACTTGATAAAGCACCCTCAGAGAGCTCAATCTCTTTCTAGGCGCTTTACATTGCTGCAAAGGGATATGCGATCGAATGGTGAGTGGTATCATGCTTAATAAACAACATGAACAACATGGTTAGTGGTGACGTGCACAGGGTCAGCATGCAAGTGTGGTTAGTGGCAGCATGCAACGGTGTCAGCACGCATAAGCACATAAAGGAATCATGCCTAATCTACAAACGTATTTTTCAAAACAGTTACAGAGTTCACATATGCTAGCCCAATGATAGCGTTGAGTGACTAGCTTAGTTTCTCGACTTACTTCGCACGCCGTATAAAATAAAATTGATGTGTGTTCAGCTACTAGTTTTTACCGCCCATTCCTATCCCGAGCTCATCTGAATGAAAAAGAAATAATCACTCAACGAACAATCGAAGAAATGTTTGCTACCCAGCAAATATCGCGGGTTAAGTAAATTTTGAAAATTTCTTACTAGGAAACGAGAGCATAGTTAGCCGCTGCGAATCGCCGTGTTCGGCTGACCGCGTCTGAGACCGACTGTTTTGATCGGCCATTTCCTTTTTCATTCATTTTGCTGCGAGACAATGCCCATCCGCGTGGATACATAATGAAATAAAGCACCGATAAAAGGCTAGCTAATCAGTAGGTCGTATCGTTTAAGCACTTTGATCGTTACGTTGTCCATGAGAGTGCGCAGTCCAAATAAAAATAATGATAAACTGTCTCCCCGTTGCTTGCAAGTGGCATTCGTAGTGGTAGCTGCAGCGATCTAGCAGTACTACGAATATTACAAGGAGAGCAACTTTAGCGTTGCCTCGGCAAGTTACATTTACGAAATTG
The DNA here is from genome assembly GCA_009760855.2 of Cristatella mucedo. NCBI lineage: Eukaryota > Metazoa > Bryozoa > Phylactolaemata > Cristatellidae > Cristatella > Cristatella mucedo. The sequence goes on along the minus strand of WPIO01000067.1, from coordinate 1,446,984 downwards.
AAGTAACGGCTCACAGACCAACTCGCTCGCACTGGAAATTACGCGGGTTGATTGTGATTTTTATTACTTTGGAAGTAGAGGCTTGCTGCGTGCAGCATCCGACGAAGCGAGGCGCGTGCTCTTCCGGTAAATGCGCGACGGCATGCTGGGATGATTTTTACATGATGGACGTGAGCAGGCGCTCCGAGAGTTTTTCTTTTCATCACCTACGGCGTGAATACGGTGAGTGGGAGTGTAGCACGAGTGAGTAAAGAGGAGCTCCTGTCTGTTCGGACGGACGGCGGGAGGTGAGAAAGGTGAGCGAGCGAGCAAGCCACTAGTGATCAGCCAGACCACTGCGCCTGCGCAACTGGCGGCAGAGATGGCTAGGCTGGCAATCGCATGCGGCATCTACGCCAAGTGATCGATCGACGGGCAGCCGGCGCGTTAGAATTCAACCTGAGCGCCAGCTGGACCGACGCCGTCGCCGCCGCCGCCGCCGCTTCAAGGTTTTGCTTGCAAGCTTAAACTTGAAGCTGAGGTGGCCAATGGACGCTGCGAGCGTGCAAGCTTCTTTCGTATGCGCCCCGGTTCGAGCTGTCGGCTACATTCGGTCGGTCATTGTGTTAAAATATTATATGATATTATTGCATTATTATATTTTTGTATTTTTGTATTAATTCAATAATATATTTTTATATTGTTGTGTAAGCTGGACCACCGCCGCCACCGCCGCTGCTTACAAGCTCAAAGCCAGAGCGTCAATGGCCGCTGCGAGCGTCAAGGAGGCTGTTCGGCCACACAAGCAGTCGGCTTTAGTCGAACTTATCCGACTTCATTCATTTGCGCTGGAAATAAAAATAGACTTGATCGCTGTCCACGCCAGATACGTTGGGAAACTTAAAATAAACCATTCACGGCACCTTAATTAAGCATGCCGGGCTTGTTTTGGCACAGTGGTCAAGGTGCTCGCCGTAACCAAGGTCTGGCCGATGTCATCGGCTTGAGCACTGTAGCGTATGTGAAGCACTTGAATAAAAAAAAACTGATTTCTCTCCGAGAGCACCAAGTTCTCTCAGTGAGCTGTATCAAGTCCTCTCAGGGAATTATACGATGTTCTCTCATGGCGCTATACGAAGTTTTATTAGGGTGCCATATGAATGAATTAGATAATCATATATTAAGAGAGCCGAAGGTACAGGCGCTCGGCACGTAGCAATAACTCGGCGGTCGCTTCCTATTTAACGCGACATCTCTTCACTGGATTACAAAGAGAACTGGTCTAAAAGCAGACACTTTGGAGAACGTTTCACATAAGTTCACAGTGTGTATGAAAGTGGGCTAGTTCCACAGATTTGGTAGAATGAAGATCAGTATGCAATCATGGCCAAGAAATGGTGACGGCCGATCCCCTGCAATCGCTTGCTGGATCCCATTTAATGGTTGACGACGACACTACGATTTGAAGCAGTTTGCCCTGCACAGCACCTTTCTTGGACTCCTCGAATTCGGTGTGAAAAGAAACTTTAGAAACACAATGTAAAGAAGGTACACACGCTAACAGCTGCAGGACAGTATTATTTTAAAATGCATACTGTTGCCACGAAACCGGGCCGTTTTCCCACGAACGCAGAGTCATTGACGAGGGTAGACCTCACAGCCGAGTGTCCATCGGTGCTCAAAATAGTCACTCGAAGGGCGACTAGCGAGGCTTGCAGAAGCAGCTCAAGATCACGTAACTTTGAAAACCGTTTGCTCGGCCCGACTTGGGTTACCGTCACCCTTTTCTTGCGCAGAACAGCAAGCCCATTTTAGGCACTTATTCGACGCTTCAGGTAGCACGACGACCACTCCGGCTCTGCTTCCTTCTGTATGAAATGAATGACGTCTATCCGAATGTTTTTCTGTCGTCTGTGACTGCTCAAGAAAAACCTAAGCACAAACTAACGCTATAAAAATGTCACTTTAATTGAGAAACACCCTGTAGCCATCCTTATGGGGCGTAGTGCTAGTTTCAAATCAACAAATCAAGTCTGCCTACTTTCAGCTTCGTAGCATTGCTAAAGTTTGGTCTAGATGGGGATACCACATCTAAATTGGTCCGTGATTTTTTGAAATCGTGTCTTGACTTCTGTCACTCACTGCTTGCTGGTCTAGGCATGTGCAATCAGGCGCTCATAGCTGGTGCAAAACTCTGCAGCTATGCTTGTCTGTCGTGAGCTTCGCAGTTGCCACGTCACACCATTTCTTGCCGACCTGCACTGGCTCCCAGTCAAGTGACGGATCAATTTCAAGGTTTTGTCGCTCACTTCTAGGTCCCTTCATTATTTAGCGTGACACGTGCATCGTCTCTGAGATTTACCGTATATATTCCGTCGTTAGCAGCCAGGAGAGCGAAAGGGAAGCAAACGGACAAAATTGGGGGATGAGGCAGACATTCCCTGCAATAGGGCTTCACTGCATCTTCCGTTGGTACAACCAGTGTAGCTGGAACCATTCTGGCCCGGAACAGGTAGTCGTTGCTTGAGCAGGAGGAAACTCCGCAGGTGTCCTGCTGCTACCAGAGTGATTCAATGCACACAATGTTTCCAAGAGGGCTGAAAGATAAAATAAACAATCTTACTAATTGCTTTCTTAAACTTACTGCTTAGGCGACGAACATTCAGTGTGAGTAGCAGATAATATCCAGTCAGCAAGACTTCGTGGACCGGATGAGCTCTAGCGTGGGTGCTTGGCTGGCACAGCTGGCTAAGACTAGCTTGGTAGAAGACTTTAAACATGCTTAACTAGCTCAGCCCGTTAAAGTCAAGTCCGTTGAAACAAGGACTTGCTTTAAATCAAGATTGGCACTATCAATTGAATTGTTTTCAAGAATCGCACTAGCCAATTTGTATTTGGTCCTCCGTTGACCATGGCGGCCAGGCACGTCTGTTCCCCACCTCTTTGCTTGGCCGTTGGACGTGAACAGCCTCACTACTAAAAGGTATCATAGCTGCTGTAGCGGTCTTTACGCCTGTAGTGGCCGTTTCAGGATTGAATCACTGCAGGCGACTCTTAAACCTCGAGAGTTGCCAAGAGAAAGGAAAGTCAGACTCCGCCTCGGCTACCGCCGCCGCCGCAGCCAAGAGCGCCGCCGCCGGGGCTTCGACGTCTGAACGCGAGACTTCTCATCTGCAGCCAGACGTCGTTGGGCTAACCGACGAAGGTTAGGGTGTTCAAGCAGGAAGCGCGCTCATCAATCCGATTCGAATGGCGCTCCATCCCAAAAGAGATGGCAGAGGATTGTTCGAAAAACTTTTCTTCTGATTCGCGGTCTCAAGAGAGCGCAGGAACTGCCAGCCGACGTGCGGAGCTGAAAGTCGCATCCGAAGACGATCGCTATGGCGTACGACTGGTGCCGTTATTCGAAGGAGATTACAACTGCATGACCAACGAAGTAGTTTGCACGTACGCAATCGGCAGAACGATTGGCCATAACAGAGGATCGGGAAGATGACGTCGTGCTGACCAGTTCAAGGACGGGCTGCAAGCCAGCCGAGCGGCCGCCGGTTCGAGTTCGAGGGCGTTCGCCTCTACCGGAGCCGTCTTTTCCAGTGCAACGAAGCCTACCCGCGAGTAGTAACAGATTTATAGGATTCGGCCGCTGTCTCGATTACGATAGTTGGCCGGGCTGAAATAGTCGGCGGCCAGCCTGCAGGCCGGCCGCTCACATTGGACCTATAGGCACCGCACCAACCGGCACCTCGGTTCGGGCGGATACGGGCGAGCAGACACCCCGGATACATCCGCAATTGACGCGCGTTAGAGGAAAGCGATACTTAAGCGATCAATGAACGTGCTGTCCTCAACGAAAGCACTTCAGCGACACTCCTTTTGAAGCGTGATAGCCGGGCTGGTTGCATCTTATGCAAAGCCCCCCCACCTGGCCACTGAGACTAACGCCGGCAGAGACATCCTTACTAAACGACTGGGGTCATTGGCTCGACCAGAGCGGCGTATGGAAAGCGCTTGTATATGATGAGGTTAAGCTCTTGCCATGAACACAAATTTAATTATTTTTTGTTTAAATCCCATTGATGAGAATCGATGGTGTCACTTTGATTGGTTCTATTACAACAGCGTGGTCCACGCCCCAGTATACACCGAGGCTCAGGGGTAAGTCCATCGGTAGGATCTTTTCCACGGCCTTCAGCCAGCTCTGGACCTCGGCGTCCTCGACCTCCGAATATGGTACTTGCCTCGAAACACGCTGACGGCTGTCACCGGCGGCCACGTCAGACTCGCCGCCGGGCTTGTAAATCTCGTTCTCAACGACTATTAAAGTCGAGCACCTGCCGAGCGTCTCGCACGACCAAAAGCAGTCTGGGTTCTGGAGCGGGAGAGGTCACGCGGTCGCGACGCGGCAAGCCTTACGTTCACCTTAAGCGTCTCGACAACGGCTGCATCGGGCGGCGGCGGCGACCGAGGAGTCAGGAGAAAGAGCCGCTGCCCAAGTGAGTCTCAAAATCGATGCATCGAGGGATGATTAGACGACGAACGCGCTCAACGCCGTCCGCCAATGCCGAAGGATGCGAGCCAGCGGCTGCCGTCTCAGCCACTTCCGGCAACGTCACAAATCTCTGGCGTCAGACGACGCGTGACGCCGCCATCGGCTCGTATTCGGAGCCTCTGCGACGGAACAACGGACGGCGGTCTTTCAGCCACTCCGTCGCAGGAGAGCGAATGAGGCCAGGCGAACGCGTCGTATACTGGGTATTTATTGGTCGCGCGCGGAATGCCGCGCTGCCCCAAAGCCTCGGCGGCGGCTGCTGCTGAATCGTCCCCGTATTGGTTTGCGTGGCTATCTGTCTATTTCGCAAACGGTCTGCGGCGGCTTCAACTTAGCGCGACCGAGCTCATAGTTTCTAATCGCGAGGCGCTGCACCGGCCGGCGTCGACGGACGAGTTCCGTCGCTCGCACGAGCGCCGCTCTCTCGCTCTCTCGCTCGCTTGCTCACTTGCACGACGGCGACGGCGGCGGCGAACTTTGTTCGCGGTCGCGCAGCTGCCGCTTGACCGGCCAATCTGGCCAGGGGAGATAAGACGCGACGTTGAGAAATGGCAGCTGCCTGCGGATTTACGTAAGGGCCGGTAGTGCGGCGCTTGCGCGCGCGACGCCGGACGAGCGCATATAAGCGCTGGCGCCGGGCCAGCGCCGCCGCCGCCGAAAGAGTCACATCTTCGCCGCGAGTTTTTCCGCCGTCTCTCGGGCAGCTCTGATCTGAGCGCGGAACGCCACACCATGCTCGTACTCGCGTGCGCATTCATCGCGCTCCTCGGAGCGGTCGGTGCTCAGAGTCCATTCTTCGGCAAGTGCCCGGACATCAAGTACCAGCAGAACTTCGATGCCGGAAAGGTAGAGTAAAAAAACCCGCACGACATTGCTAGCAGCCGAGACCATGCTCCCTGGTTGTGCCTTGGCGCTAAAGCAGTTTCAAATAATGTCGCTTGCAATTACGACGACGGCCAAGGTACGTTAATATACGTTTATCCTATTGGTACCTAATCCTAACCCACGTTGTACCTAATCCTAAATCCATCGTTAATACTCGAACTGAAGCGAGCGTGAGCTCGTTCATGCTCGCCGGGAATTATCTATTATAGTTTGCCTTTGCTTAAATTCTGTTTACTTTAGAGCTCTGACCTTTGCGCTGAGATTCTAAGCGACCATCAGCCCTTTTTGCCTCGTCACAACGCATCAAAAGATTAGCTCTTTTAACCTTTATTTCAGTACTTTACCGGCAAGTGGTACGAGCAGAGACGCTTCTTCGCCGTCTTTGAAGTCGGCCAGAAGTGCGTGGAGGCCGAGTACGAGGTCCTGCCGACGGGCTTCGTTCAAGTGAACAACTCGGGCTTCATCACGAGGTGACAGGTCACGCTATGCCCAGCTTGCTCGCTTTTCTCAGCTGCCATTGCAACGGCGGAGGCAGCGGCACTCTGCCCGGTGAGAGCCAGGTCGCCGTGCCGCTAAGCGAGCCTGCAGCGGCACGCCGTCGCCGAGCGGCTTTCAATCCGGACGCCGCGGCGCGGCGTTTCAGCAAGGGACAGAGAGGCAACCAGCTCGGATCGGCCTACTGCGAGAAGGACGAGCCGGCTTGGTGCCACGTCCGCTTCTTCGCGAGTGAGTCGACAACTCTGCTCGCTTGAATGCATATCCAACCGCTGCTCACGTTTTCCGCTTGGACTGACGCGCGAAGGCGCCACGCACATTGTACGGAATAGCGACTCAAAAACCGAGCGACCACGCGTACCATTCGCGGATCGATGCGGCATCTCGAATTATACTAATCCTGCGTCTACCTGCGATGTATACGTAAAAACGTAATCCGTTCATAATATCTAGTCGTTGTATAGATCGTTCTACAATTATAGTTCGTTCGCATCTCAACTTTTTGAATTGTAGTTCGTGCATTTCAAGGGATCGGACGTTGCTGCGAACGACGTTTAATTTGATTACAACTAGAGCTTCTTAGTTTTTGTCTCGGTTTGATTATTGTAATTACCTTTTTGCTGGGCTACGAAAGAAAGAATCAAGACCGCTTACTGTGAATGTGCTGCAAGGCTTGTCTTGTAGTCTCAGAGGCTTGAGCACGTGTCTCCTTTGCTAAACAAGCTATTAACGATGCCGGTTCATCAAAGGATACAGAGCAAAGTCCTCACGCCGGCCCACGAGGCCACGGCTTGGCTCCTCCGTATCTAGCTGAACTGTTCCACCAGTTTCGGCCTACTCGTGCCCTCAGGTTCTGTATGGACAATACGTTAGCCGCTCTATTCCTTCGCTTAAAGGCCGTTGGCGACAGAAGCTTAGCTCTGCAGGTCCTAGACGGTGTAGAACTTGCTTCCACAATTTTTACGCAACGACTCTTCTACTGCCGACTATGGCTCATCCTTTTCAGCGGTCCTGAGTTGCTACTTCTACGCTACTCACTACCTCAACTGTTCTTCTCACTCTGCTATGCTTCCCACTTTCACTTTGTTGCGTGAGACGAAGTCTGTTGGCTGCCGAATCCAGCTTAGGCTGTGAGTGCGCTATACAAAACCCTCCCGAGTAACACCCACATAGTCGTTATGGCTTTGTGTAGTTACAGATGGAGATACACACACACACACACACACACACACACACACACACACACACACACACACACACACACCGCACACACACACGCACATGCACACACACACACACACACACACACACACACACGCACGCACACACACACACTTACATACACGCACACACACACACACACACACACGCACACACACATACACGCACATACAGACACACACACACACGCACACACGCACACACACATACACGCACATACAGACACACACACACGCACACACACATACACGCACATACAGACACACACACACACGCACACACGCACACGCACATACACGCACATACAGACAAACACACACACACACGCACACGCACGCACACACATACACGCATATACAGACACACACACACACACACACACACACACACACACACACACACACGCACACACACATACACGCACATACAGACACACACACACACGCACACACGCACACACACATACGCGCACATACAGACACACACACACGCGCACACACATACACGCACATACAGACACACACACACACACGCACACACGCACACACACATACACGCACATACAGACACACACACACACGCGCACACGCACGCGAACCAGGAAGGATGCTTACAGTTGTTACACGGCAATCCAACCAAAGCACTAACAAATCGTATAACTGGTATAGACGATGGCTGCCTTTTGATGCCTCGGTGCCTCGATGCCTCGGATGGAGGTTGCGAATTGTCCTATCTTTCGGGCTGAGGCTAAATCTTACAGCTGCCTGGTCATAGCTTTGGGAATTTATGAGTCGCATAGCATGTTCTTCCTCGTAATTTTAAATTACGTTTCCAACGTCGCGTGAAAGATTGCTACCGTCGATATATCAAAGAAACGAAAACTAAATTTAGCTCAATCGCATTTAGCAGCTTTTGAAAAACGTTTGCCGCGTAGTTACGTATCTGGCATGTGTTGCAAAGGCTCATCCTATCTCAGATAAATTGCAAAAGTTTTATTCTCAGAGCCCGTTAATTTCGTCCCATTGCAGAGGAGTTGCGTACATTTATTTTCCCAAATACTTTAATTTCGTAAAAAAAATATTTAGTTCCCTTATCGTGGTATTGAAATGTCGTTTTTGTATCTTTATTTTAACCAAACCATCCTCTTCTTTGTTTGGTGCAGCAGTCGTCTGCAGTAGCGGCAGTTTGTACGACGACTCGCCGTTTTAGATCAGCCGTGGGGTGACTATAAGGTGTTGTCGACCGATTACGACAATTACAGCGTCGTGTACTCGTGCAGCAGCTTTTTGGGCACCACCTTCAGCGTGCAGTTTGGCTGGATACTCACGCGTCAGGCCCAGGTGGGCGACGCGCTCATCGAACAGGCCAACCAGTTGTTCAAAACGAACGGAATCGATCCATCTGGAATGGAAGTAGTCCTTCAAGATTGTAACTAGATAAAATAGCGTGCGCTTCATTCTTGTACAGCTGTATTTGTCGACTAAACCATCTATTCCGACATTCCAACCTGTGAGTGCTGCGCAAGGAAGCGTTTTTGCCGTTCTCGCGTCGGAGGTAATTTATCAGACGTTCGCGAAAATTGCGAACACTAGAATATCGACTGCGACTTACGTGACGAACATGCGAGGATGCGGTGAGTCGTGTACGACTACGACTGACGCAGTTATTTAATCTCCCGCATTTGTAATTGTCTCTCCGTCCTGCATCGCAAGATTCCGCTGTGCGGACGGCTCGGTCTCCTTGCGGAATTCTCTCGGATTCACACCTCGTGGTGGCTCCGAGTAGTAGTGAGAGGAGCCGCGTCCGTCCGTCCGTTCGTTTGGGTGCCGTCCGCTGCGTCCGCCTCGCGCCTCTCTCTCGCCGCGCACGCGTTCCGCATCTCGCCGCTATGCAGCCCGGCTCAGCCGTCGCGGCGTGCTCCCGAGCTTTTTCCCAGAGCCGACGTTCGCGCGAGCACACGCCGGCGGACATGGCGACGCAATAACGACCCGTCTGAAAACTGAGAGCTGCACCTGGTCGGGCTGGCGAGTGATAGTCGAGTGCTTAGAGCGGAACAGGTGCGCCGCCGCCCCCCTCCCCCTCCACGCAGCCCTCCCCCCTCCCCGCCGCCGCCGCCACCTGCAGCGCCTCTCACGGGCTTCCGCTGGTTCGATGCTAGCCACCGGTATTGCTTGTCTGACTTTGTCAGTGTGCTGACCAATCGCATTTCATCGGTTGGTCCGACGTTATCTCGCGGGACCGGTGATAATTCTATCTCCTAGAGGTAATATTGGCATCTGCTCAGTACTGCCATTGTTTCGAGGGCGCTAGCAGCCAGGCATGCACTAATTCAACTGGGCTCGCAAGCTTCTCTTGTCATCAGACCTTTACCGGCAGTCGTAAAGCGCTCATTATGGTCACGATGTGCGTCCACTCTTGGCTTTCTAGCGCAGTCGGTACTGGTGCATGCTGCATGCTGCATGAGGGCTCTGGCGGATTTTTCTCGTTTTCCTGTCTCCACCGATTGCCGCTGATGAGTAAGAACTCTGCTGTAACAAGCACTGAATTACGGACTAGACAGCAAGAAAAGCAAACCGTAAAAGAGAACAAATTCTTAGAGGCCTAGCGGGATAGCCGACCGGACCGGACGATTCTTAAGGTGAGAAATCAAGGCCGAAAAGTTCATCATTCAGAGACTGGCAATACTAAAAGCGAGTTCCAGACGTTTGATACATACGAATTGAAGGTTCAACCATGAAAAGAGTTTAATTTAGTGCGCGTAACCAGGATAAGACCAGATGCAAAGGATCAGATGATGCGAGAGCATTTTTAGACGCTCTGTGACATCGAACAGGTACTCTAGTGCTGGTGATCGAAGCTTAAGGAGTATCATGAAATCGATTCAATGATTGATTGGAAGACTGAAGCAGAGATATTTTTACCAAGTATATATATATATATATATATATATGTGTGTGTGTGTGTGTGTATTATATATATATATATATATATATATAATATATACATATATATATACAATATATATATATATACTTGGTATATGTATGTACAATATATACACCGGCATATACCAAGTGTTAGAAATATATTATACCTATCCTGTATTTTTCACGCTTCAGGAAGTTAGCAGCCATCCAGAAGCGAATTCTTTTAGTGTAGGTTGTAAGGGAATTAACCTAGTTGGATGAGGAGCAAGTCTTAGAGGGTTACAGATAACGGTAGAGCACCTAGCTGGAGGTCACCGATATAGAAACGAATGCCGAGATCGTGTTGGACGATGAAATCAGCCATACGAAGAGACTAGATGATGAAAAGGAATCGTGCCAAATATCGTAGCCTGAGGTACCGCGTACTTTAGGGGTTCCCTTGAAGGCTGACTGTCGTTTACATATAGATGCTTTTACCTGAGGCGATGATTGAGGACTGAGGCGAGGATTCGCCCAGTTCATCAGCGGACTAGCGATAGCTTGCACGTCTCAAGGCGATCTAGACGCATCCGGTCGTCAATAGTGCTCGATGCGGCTGAAAGGTCAAGGACTACTAGCACAGAGTGTCGATCCTTAGCAGCATCGTTCAGTAGGTCATCGTAAGCCCGATAAGCAGCCCCTGCAGAGCGGCTAGCACTGCATGTCAATTGGAACTTAGCATCAAGATCAAACTATTCGGCATAATCGGTTCGTTGCGTGGCCATCACTCGTTAAAGGGTTTGGATAATAATGGCCCGATACGGAGGATTGACGAAATGTGCCTAAATTCTCATGTTCTATGGCAGGCTTAGTGACGCCAAGCCTAGCAATCTCGGCGTTCTTAATGGATAGGGTATTTCACCGATAAACAGAGAGATGGATCTGGAATATCTGTTTAGGAGTGGTGGGCTAGCACAAGGTACATGCATCTGATAAGGATAACTATTGCGAACGGAATTAGATGGCTGCCGGTCTTGCTTTAATCTGCCGGAGAATTCTAGCTGCGGCTTCGTTAGAGACGGACGTGAGGGAGGTAAGAGAAGAGGGGTGAGGCCGAATGATGAGTACGAGGATGAGGCGATGCAGTCAGGCAGGAACGACAGTTGGGGTGAAGTCACGTTCTTCATTGTATATGCACTATTTAATTTTATTTCACTGCATACAGAATTTTTTGAAGCGCTCTTCATACTCCCTACTGAGACACCTGGACAGTATTCTTGCTGAGGTCAAGAAAAGGATTGACAATGTATACGGGCATATCCGAGTTATTGGTCTATGCGATGTATCATTAGAATTCGGACTTAACCTGTCCTGAAACTTATTTGGGACGATTTAAGTAAATCTTCAAATGCTAAGTGGCAGACAGTTAGTCCTGACTTGTTGGACGGCCTGCTGAAGTATAGGCCAGAGCTTCGTGCTCGCGTCAGTGTGTCAGGAATGCACTCATGAGAATTTAATGTACAGTCATCACTGTTTATTCACTGGTGCAAATTCGACGAGGTCTTCGATTGGCTCTGACTTTCAACGTCAGCTACTGAAGCGGAGCACTTAAAATAGAAAACCAATTGGTTTTCTAGGCGAAGACTAGGCCCGGGAAACCTATAAACACAAGCATCCCAAAGTGGTACCTCTAGAAAAGTATTCCAATCGTTAAATACTCGAGGCCCGAGTGTCATGAGATCAAAATCATAAACTCTGTACAGCTACTATGACTATAACCATGACCATGCATGTAAACTAACCATTCATCTTATATATAAATATAATTATAATATATATATATATAGCAAGTATAATATATATCTATCTAAACTAACTACATATCTACTAAACCCCGAACCCCAAATCCTAATCTGAAACCCAAATCAAAGAGGTTTCTCAAAGCGGATATGTCTCTATAAGCGCGTTTCTTGGTCCATTGAAATCAATTAAAACGTGACCATTAAAATCATGAAATTGTCATTGTTACTGCAATGGGAATTGTAGCCAAGACGGAGATTTCTACTCTCGTGCTGCCGACATTTGAACATTCAGTTCAGCCATTCTGAGCTGCTACTTCCGTGCTACTTACTTCCCCAGACTGCCCTACAGACTCGGCTATGCTTCTCAATTTTTCCTTTGTTGCGTTAGAGGAAGGCTGTTAGCTAACGTGTGCTTACCGAAGGTTTCACAGGCATTGGACGATCTATGGAAAAGTCTTCTGCACAACACCCCCTTGGTCTTTGTGGCTTTGAGGAATAACAGATGGAGACAAATTAAATTGCATCGCTATTTACGGTCATGCATCAGCGTACTATTTAGCAGTGCATCAAGGGGTAAGATTGTTGGGAGGATAAGGAATTATTGCACAGAATGCAAGTCTGCTGCCAAAACCGTCAATAGCGTAAGAAGTAAGGTTATTTGATCACCCAGGTTCAAGGAAAAATGAATTCCTAACACGATCCAACGTGCCGAAAAAAGAGTTACGATAGAGGTCAATTTGGTACAATCATGGAAACATTCATCCAAGGACGTGACCTCTTATGTGCGTTGAGGCTTAAACATACGCACAGAGGTGATGGAATTCAAATACTTGTAGCACGAATGGGCACACAATATGTGTCTAGTTAAAAAGCGGATCTTAAAGAAATTCTCTTCGATGAGATGAGAGTGATTTACAGTACAAAGTTGAAGCGTGAAATTTAGCAAAGTCACAAATGAAGCTACGATTACAGTCTGCACAGCCACAATCTACCCTTGTATGGTAACTTAGTACTACTTGTACGGAGAACATTGGGTTATTAAAAAGAACAAACTCTGTGGAGTAGCATAGGCGAAGCTTCGTGAATGGGTCGTCATCTATTTCAGCCCGGTCAGTGGCACCAGACATAAGCGTTCACTGAGGATAGCGTTAGCTTTTTTATTACCCGGTTATAGAAATTAGCCTCAGTTCTGATGGGAGTTTAGCTGGAGTGTTTTTAAAACTAGCCTTCGTTCTAATGGACGAACGCGTGGCATGGCTAGTGACAGTGGTGTACATGTTATTTTGGCGTCGGCGTTCCTTTGCGAGCAGGTAGCCCGGCCGGCGTATTTCAGCTGGTGATGCACAACAGGCAAGGCGAAAACTTTATCAGGACATCTGCTCGACCCCTGCGCCCTCTTAAGCGAGTTCACCATTGATACAGCGACGGTGGCCTCTACTTTTAAGGCTGAGAGTTTATAATGCCATACATGTTTCAGCACTTGTAATTTTGCTGCAGTGTACAACCTAAAGGTCGTCCTTTGCATGCCTCCTATGCTCGCTAACACTGGATCAATAACCAATTTGCCTTCCTCCTGTCCAGAATATTCAAAGTGTCTAGATAAAGATAGGGAGCTATAAATATATGTTTTGTCACAATACAATTATCACTGGAGATCACCGGCGAAAAATTGATTTTGCATATCTATTGGCATGCATCTGTGCAAAGACTCATCCTCAAAGACTCACAGACCAGCAGACCGGCACTCTGACGGTGACTTTCCCGGTTCCGAACCGTACCAGCTGACAAGGGGACCTTGCTCAAAGAGAGGCTCGAGGTAATACATTCATAATTCGTGGACTGACGGAACCACAGACGACCCGCACGCGTAAATGACTATTAGGCAAATGAGCTCGTCAAATGATATTAGCCATTGACAAAGTGTGAAAGCCCAAGAGCCATACATTTTAAAGAACTATGCCTAATAATAATAAAAATAATGCACTTGATAAAGCACCCTCAGAGAGCTCAATCTCTTTCTAGGCGCTTTACATTGCTGCAAAGGGAAATGCGATCGAATGGTGAGTGGTATCATGCTTAATAAACAACATGAACAACATGTTTAGTGGTGACGTGCACAGGGTCAGCATGCAAGTGTGGTTAGTGGCAGCACGCAACGGTGTCAGCACGCATAAGCACATAAAGGAATCATGCCTAATCTACAAACGTATTTTTCAAAAAAGTTACAGAGTTCACATATGCTAGCCCAATGATAGCGTTGAGTGACTAGCTTAGTTTCTCGACTTACTTTGCACGCCGTATAAAATAAAATTGATGTGTGTTCAGCTACTAGTTTTTACCGCCCATTCCTATCCCGAGCTCATCTGAATGAAAAAGAAATAATCACTCAACGAACAATCGAAGAAATGTTTGCTACCCAGCAAATATCGCGGGTTAAGTAAATTTCGAAAATGTTTTACTAGGAAACGAGAGCATAGTTAGCCGCTGCGAATCGCCGTGTTCGGCTGACCGCGTCTGAGACCGACTGTTTTGATCGGCCATTTCCTTTTTCATTCATTTTGCTGCGAGACAATGCCCATCCGCGTGGATACATAATGAAATAAAGCACCGATAAAAGGCTAGCTAATCAGTAGGTCGTATCGTTTAAGCACTTTGATCGTTACGTTGTCCATGAGAGTGCGCAGTCCAAATAAAAATAATGATAAACTGTCTCCCCGTTGCTTGCAAGTGGCATTCGTAGTGGTAGCTGCAGCGATCTAGCAGTACTACGAATATTACAAGGAGAGCAACTTTAGCGTTGCCTCGGCAAGTTACATTTACGAAATTGAAGTAACGGCTCACAGACCAACTCGCTCGCACTGGAAATTACGCGGGTTGATTGTGATTTTTATTACTTTGGAAGTAGAGGCTTGCTGCGTGCAGCATCCGACGAAGCGAGGCGCGTGCTCTTCCGGTAAATGCGCGACGGCATGCTGGGATGAGTTTTACATGATGGACGTGAGCAGGCGCTCCGAGAGTTTTTCTTTTCATCACCTACGGCGTGAATACGGTGAGTGGGAGTGTAGCACGAGTGAGTAAAGAGGAGCTCCTGTCTGTTCGGACGGACGGCGGGAGGTGAGAAAGGTGAGCGAGCGAGCAAGCCACTAGTGATCAGCCAGACCACTGCGCCTGCGCAACTGGCGGCAGAGATGGCTAGGCTGGCAATCGCATGCGGCAGCTACGTCAGCTAATTGATCGACGGGCAGCCGGCGCGTTAGATTTCAATCTGAGCGCCAGCTGGACCGACGCCGTCGCCGCCGCCGCGAGTTCGGCTGCTCACAAGCTTAAACTTGAAGCTGAGGTGGCCAATGGACGCTGCGAGCGTGCAAGCTTCTTTCGTACGCGCCCCGGTTCGAGCTGTGGGCTACATTTGGTCGGTCGTTGTGTTAAAATATTCTATTATATTTCTGCATTATTATGTTTTATATAAATGTAGTATTGCATTTTATATTGTTATGTTATTAAATTATTATATTACATTATTATACATTACAAACATTATTATATTAGTCGGTATAGTCCGGTGGTTCTCAACCTGTGGGTCGCATATTTTGGGGGGATCGAACGACCCTTTCACAGGAGTCGATTAAGACCATCGGAAAACACGCATTTCCACATTTTGATCACAATAGCTATTTTTGATGGTCGCCACAACATCAGGAACTGTATTGAAGGGTTTCGGAATTAGGAAGGTTGAGAACCACTGGTACAGTCGGTGAGGTTTCCATTCGCCATGTACTCTCGAAGAAAAGTGTTTAATCTCGGCGCGCCTGCACCCATTTATCCTTAGAGGACTGGCTTCAATTACCGCGTAGTACGGCCAAGGAGCTGACGCACCTGGCAAACCCCAAGACGTCCGTAAAGTCACGGAGGCTGTTCGGCCACACAAGCAGTCGGCTTTCGGACTTATCATACTTCATTCATTTGCGCTGGAAATAAAAATAGACTTGATCGCTGTCCACGCCAGATACGTTAGGAAACTTAAAATAAACCATTCACGGCACCTTAATTAAGCATGCCGGGCTTGTTTTGGCACAGTGGTCAAGGTGCTCGCCGTAACCAAGGTCTGGCCGATGTCATCGGCTCGAGCACTGTAGCGTATGTGAAGAACTTGAATAAAAAAAACTGATTTCTCTCCGAGAGCACCAAGTTCTCTCAGTGAGCTGTATCAAGTCCTCTCAGGGAATTATACGATGTTCTCTCATGGCGCTATACGAAGTTTTATTAGGGTGCCATATGAATGAATTAGATAATCATATATTAAGAGAGCCGAAGGTACAGGCGCTCGGCACGTAGCAATAACTCGGCGGTCGCTTCCTATTTAACGCGACATCTCTTCACTGGATTACAAAGAGAACTGGTCTAAAAGCAGACACTTTGGAGAACGTTTCACATAAGTTCACAGTGTGTATGAAAGTGGGCTAGTTCCACAGATTTGGTAGAATGAAGATCAGTATGCAATCATGGCCAAGAAATGGTGACGGCCGATCCCCTGCAATCGCTTGCTGGATCCCATTTAATGGTTGACGACGACACTACGATTTGAAGCAGTTTGCCCTGCACAGCACCTTTCTTGGACTCCTCGAATTCGGTGTGAAAAGAAACTTTAGAAACACAATGTAAAGAAGGTACACACGCTAACAGCTGCAGGACAGTATTATTTTAAAATGCATACTGTTGCCACGAAACCGGGCCGTTTTCCCACGAACGCAGAGTCATTGACGAGGGTAGACCTCACAGCCGAGTGTCCATCGGTGCTCAAAATAGTCACTCGAAGGGCGACTAGCGAGGCTTGCAGAAGCAGCTCAAGATCACGTAACTTTGAAAACCGTTTGCTCGGCCCGACTTGGGTTACCGTCACCCTTTTCTTGCGCAGAACAGCGGGCCCATTTTAGGCACTTATTAGACGCTTCAGGTAGCACGACGACCACTCCGGCTCTGCTTCCTTCTGTATGAAATGAATGACGTCTATCCGAATGTTTTTCTGTTGTCTGTGACTGCTCAAAAAAAAACCTAAGCACAAACTAACGCTATAAAAATGTCACTTTAATTGAGAAACACCCTGTAGCCATCCTTATGGGGCGTAGTGCTAGTTTTAAATCAACAGCAATACTGGATCCTGTTTGCCCACGCTAGTGCTTACATTCATTAGGTTAAATCGTGCCAATAATTAATTCAGTTTTATTTAACAACCATGGGATTTTTTCTTTCCTGGGTGCATTCAATCCAGCGCAAGGAAGGTAAAAACGAATGTTAATGAACGAGGCTTGACTGCAGCCACTCAACTGCCGAGCTGGTTTGGTCTAGCGGTTAAGGTGCTCGCCCCGACTAAGGTCTGACTGAGGTCGTGGGCTCGAGCCCCGAGGCATATGTGAAGCGCCTGAATAGAGATTAAGTTCTCTTAGGGCGCTATATAAATGAATTATTGTTATTATTATAACTATTGCCTCCGCATCCATAGGAGCATAGGTCCAGAGACGAATCTAAAAGACTCGTACTCCATAGCGTTATGATAGTTGACCGAATAAAAGAACAATTTGAAATCGATCACCTTAAAAATACTAAATTACTAAAAGTGTTTTGATAGCAGAAAATATGCCTCCCCACTCACATTCGTCGAGCGCGTAAAGATTTAAATACTGCTCCTTGGGTACGCGGAACCGTGGCCATCTTTTTTGAAGGATTTTGTAGCCAACACTGAGCTGTGATCTTTAAATGTATGGCTGTGCCTCTCGTGGGTATTTTACTTCCTTGAGATACAGATGTATAATTTCAGTGCATCGCATTTCGTTTTTTCCTTCACCACAGCTCTGACAGTCACTGGGAATATTTAATATATAGTGAATGGATCGTTACAGGGGGTTCTGTTACTGTGAGCAGTCTTCCAATGACATCCTAAGAAACCTGGCAAGCATTTAAAGCATTTTGAATTAGTGTACATTATCAAACATGATTGGCAAGCAAGGGTGGGAAATTGTAAATTACATTACATGCTACTCGCTATTTTCGCGAGACAATCGCACCCGAATAAGTTGGCACATTTTTAAGTACCGCAGTTCATGCAAGTCTTCAAAGACACGTTTTATGCAAGAGCCATCTTTCAGTTCACAGCAACTGAAACATTTAGAAACTCACGTTAACAGCTGCTGAAAATTTTGCTTCGTTCTTGGAAAGTTGTTTTCTAAGCGATCAACATCGGAGAGCTTTGCACGGAAAGTGTTTCTTCAATCTCGTTGCATTTTAGTCAGCTGATTGGTGTGAATGCTTGAATCCATGATAAATCAAGTTACGCATCAAGTTTCATACTCCATGTATTCATTTATTTTCTCGCTCTTGAAAGCTGGGACATCTGGCTGGATCTGAAGGAAGCCTGAGCCTGTGTCCAATTGGCCATGGTCACAATACACACGATTTTGAGGACCACAATGAACATCCTTGTACCATGCAACGGTCTTTAGACTGTTGTCTTTGCCAGTTGACGCTACCTATCGACATTTAGAATAAACAAATATCTCTGTTAAAATAAATCCATCTGTGGGCTACATTTTTAGTGAAATGTCGTCAAAAGATACCGGCTGAAAGCAAAAACGTGGCTCGCAGAAGTACTTTTCTTCAGCTGGACAATCAAAGCATACTGAAAGTGTACCTTCTCCTCGTTCGGTCACGCAGGTGCTTCTGTCAATGAAAAGAATTACTGAATTATTTTGAAACTCACTTAAATGTTTATCGGTTCATATTGTTCGAAATCGCAAGCAATTACTAGTCGAATGTAGTCTCGAAAAAGTCACTACATGTTTAAATTCGCACTCAAGATATGCGTCGTCTACTAACGATTCCAGGCGAGCACACCCTTGGAAGTAGAGCTGAAGATTTTCGATCGATATCGCGCGATGACCTCGAGGAGTCGGTGCTTTAGAGGAATGACTCTACGGCTGCGACTCCGCGCCCAACTTGCTCGTCCGGCGGCGGCAATCTGCGGACTGATCTTGAACCGCTGCACCGCTATGCAGATGCAGAGGCGAGACCAAGAGGAGAATGAAGTCGCAGAGGAAACCGAGCGATCACACCTCGTCAGCAGATGCCTCGCCCACTCTCCGTGCGGAGTACGTGCCTCTTCTGCCTTTGCACCTACGTCGCTGGCGGTGCGGTGAAAATGCTTAGGCCCTGGCCGAGCAGGCCCAACCCCTACTCTCAGGTCCCTCTCTCAGGTCCCTCTCATTCGTGCCCTCTGTCCACCGCTGCGCCGCAGCCGCTTTTAGCAGGTCTTTGATTGCCACCTACACCTCATTGCTGCAACGTCATAGAGAGGGTTCCATTTGGGCTGAAGCTGGTCCCCAAGGGCTCAGTACGTGGTCAAATCCTGACGTCCGCTGAAAAAGCGACTTTAGCCTGTGCGCGAAGTCGTGTTTTGAACGCCTACCTCTATTGTATCTATTACATTGTATCGGCAGCTTTTCAGTGGTAAATGAGATTTTCTTTTTTAAATGTGATTTTTTTCAACGATAGAGCTTAAAGCTGCTTTGCCTGAAGTGAGCCACCAGTGAAGTGAAGTCATTTCTGAAGCAGAAAATGACTGTAGACATTTGTAATCTAAGATAATAAAGATATTATATAAGATATGTATATATATATATATATATATATTACATAAGATATATATAAGATATTCTAAGATAATTAAGCTACACGAGGCCACTCGGAATCTTCTTGAATTTTTTTTCAAACAAGATCCTATCGAGCTCTTAATAGATGACCGTCATTATGCAAAGTATATTCCCCTCCGTGGAAACTTTGGGAAGCGGAACGCGTGCCAAAGTCACGGGCCGTCCAACGCGAGGCTCTTGCAGTGCGCTCTCTGCGTCCGGTACCAAAGGCAGCTGCACTTTCGGGGAGGGAAAAGAAATAAATTAAAAAGAATAATTTTTTTAACCGCGATTCCATTACCGGAATGACAACTAGAAAAACGTGATAGTTTCAGCGCGGACGTTGATACTGAAACTAAAAAAGCCTCAGTCGACGCTCCAGTTGCATTTCGCACCACCAGCTTTGAAGGAACGGGTGCCTGATCCGTTCACTAAGGATCAATTACCAGAAATATCGTTAGAGTCGTAACCAAAGTCTTCAGGCCCTGTCGGATTCTTGTGCACGCAAAATCTCATATTAATATTGCTCACTTTTCTAAGCTGTGGTCCGAGGATACATCAACCAGACAGAATATGGCCTTATTACCACCCTTAGTTTTATTGCTTTGATTTGTAGCCGTCGGCAATGACTACTTAGAAGCTTAAAGAACCAGTTTTAAAATTAAATCTTTAACCAACGGTATATGTTTTTTTAACAGCGGTGTTTACATTCTTGTATAAAGATGGGCTATCAATCGAATGCGATCTCCGATTTCGAATGATGTTTAGAGTTCTTCACTAAGGTTCTTTGATCAGGCGATTGCAGCTGGTGCAAAACTCTGCAGCTAGGCTTGTCTGTCGTGAGCGTCGCAGTTGCCACATCATACCACTTCTCGCCGACCTGCACTGGCCACCAGTCAAGCGATGGATCGACTTCAAGGTTTTGTCGCTCACTTTTAGGCCACTTTATTCTTTGGCTCCAGCCTATCTCTCAGATCTACTCCCCCATCAGGCCAAGCATCGCACCACCCGCTTTTCGGAACCCAACAGTCTACCAATACCTCGTATAAACCTCGAATCCTTCAGAGACCGTGCATTTAGTTGGTATCCTCCCAAAGCCTGGAATTCCCTCCCAAATTGCGTCAGAACATCCCCTGACTTGACCACATTTAAAAAGAACTTAAAAACACACCTATAAAGGACAGCATTTAGTGGGTCCCTTTGATTCGTCCTTGATGTGCTTATGCGTGCTGACACGGTGCATGCTGCCACTAACCACATTTGCATGCTGACCCTGTGCCTGTCACCCCTAACCATGTTACTCATGTTGTTTATCAAGCATGGTATTACTCACCATTCAATTGCGTTTCCCTTTGTAGCAAATGTAAAGCGCCTAGAAAGAGATTGAGTTCTCTGAGGGCGCTTTATCAAGTGCATTATTATATTTATTATTATTATTATTATTATTATTATTAGACCACACTGTTTTGGCCCAGTATACGCTTGCCTTTAACGACCGAGGTGAAAGCGAATGTATTTGATGACCGAACTCTCGTGGCCTCGAGCCACGTGCCTAGGTGAAAGCGTCTGAGGAGAGATTGAGACCTCTTGGAGCGCTAAACAAACGACTTGTACTTGTATATCTGATGTGCCGTGGCGTCGCATTGACTCGATAGGCTTTATTTTCAAAGGAGCCACTGCCATTTGGCGAGTGCACGCTCGCTATTTCTACGCGGAAGTCACGGCGATCATCGGCCGCTGCCTCGAACCAGCGCCTCGATCGCCGAATGATGAATGCAGCGGCTAAACCTTCGAAAGTCGCTGCGTTCATACGAGCGCCGGCTGGCGCATAGGCGCCCATCGAGTAGGCTTAGACAGCTGAGATCGGTCTCTCGCTGCGCAGAAGCACGCATACTGATACTGACATTATTGAGGCGATGCAGAGGATCGGCGCAATAAGTGCAGTCGACGGCAGCAGCGCCGCCGCTCAGGCAACGTTTTTATCGCTGGTATCGTCTTCGAGACGTGCCGGCCGCCGCCGCCGCCGCCTCGGCGGTCCGCCTGGACCTGTTTGAACTAGGCTATCAGCGCGGCTCGATGAGAGCGGTCACACCATGCGCTCGGGTCCGTCGAGCGGTGGTGTGATCGTTCTCGTCCACTCAGCATCGTCGCTCGCGCGGGCGCGCGCGCGCTCGCCCCCGCTCGCGCGCGCGTCTCCGCGAGATCGCATTGCGTCGGCCGCTAAAGGCTCTCTCGCGCCCGATTTATAAGGCGCCGCTCGCCGCTTCGGCGGGCACCAGCAGTCGGTCGCTCGCTCGCTCGCTCGCTTGTCGGCTGCCCAGCCGCCATTGCGCCGTCGGTCGGCCGGCCGAAAATGCTCGCCTGGCCGCTAGCATTCGCCGCTTTGATCGCAGGTGAGCGCGGCGGCTTTACTGGAGCGATCGCCGCCATTTCGGCGCGGCGCCGCAATTGAGGGCGGACGCAGCAGACATCGCAGGAGGAGCCGCAGGCAGAGGGCTCGCTCTGAGAGAGCTCTGAGAGAGGAAGCGGCGCGCAAGGAGACATAAAAGAAAAGAGAAAGCGCGAGGAGACAGCACTAGGAGATGGCTTCTCACAATCGGTTAATCAATCTCTCGCTGGTCCCACCCGGCGCGCCGCGTCTTTAGCTGCTCGAACGCCGAGGCGGTGGGTTTGTCTGCGAGCGAAGCAGAAGCCATCGATGAAGATTTCGAAGGAAATATCAGACCGACGCCGGTCTCTTCGGTCGGACTTCGCGTGCGTGCTCTGCTCAGCTCAAAGCTCTGCTCTCACTTCTGCTCTTCTCACTTCTTTCTTTCTCTGCTCTCACTTCTGCTCTCCTCAGCGTATCGCAGACGTCCCTGCTCTACTATTTTGCCGTCGCGCTTGCAACGAGAGCTCTTGTCTGTCTGTCTGTTTGTCGGTCAGTCAGTCGGTCTGCTGAAGCTTTGCGCTGAGGGAAATTTACTCTGCTTGCTTTAGATAAAATTCAAGCGATGCGTGCTAGCAGCGTAGATGGATGAATTAATAGGCTTACTTTTTTGCGTTAAGCTTCCACCTAAGTTTCTAGGCGAAATAAATCTTATCTTATTAAATATGTAAATTTACCTTATTAAATATATGTAAACACAACTTATTGTAATCGTAGCCGTGGAATAACTGCGATACATCAGGCATGAATGTGGCCAGTGAGCTTTTAAAGTCAACCAAAGGTTAGAAAGAGCTACGGGTCGTGAGAAGTTCTAGCCCACCGAGGTTCCCCCGAGAACGACAGTCACTCGGTGCAGGGAACGCGGAGAACGACTGTCACCAAGGAAACAAACGCAAAGCAAGACAGTCTGGAAAGAAAGTAAAAGAAACAAAACTCGGAGCGGGACATTGCCGCCGAAATTTTGAAGATATTTCTTCCGAATGAAAAACGGCGGCGGGGGCCAAGCGGCGACGCAAGCGGCCGGCGCAAACTCCCCTTGCTGCATGTAATGATGACATTCGCATTTGGATGGCAGCAAATTTTTTCTAAATTGAATGATGATAAAACCAACTTACTAGCTATGGGAAAGCCAAGTGCGATTTGGAAATTGGAAAGGTTGACATTCGAAATTGGCTCTGCCGCCACGAGGCTGCGAGAGGCTGCTCGCAGCCTCGTTTGACCGATTAGCGCTTTTTCTAATAACGGACCGCCGCTATGGCAAGAAAAAAAGGAACAGCATAGCAGCGCTAGGTGACTCATTGGCCAAGCTTAAGAAGCGGAAAAGGAATCCCGGCGGCTATCGCCTCTCGCTTGCGGCCAGCGGGCAATGAAGGATTGCCCGCCGGCCGCAAGCGAGGGCTCGAACCCTCGACCCCTGAACCATGGCTTCGCGTAGGAAGCACGAGCAGCAGCACTCCGCCGCCTGCTCCTTGAAGGCCTGCTGGAAATAATAATAATTATAATACTAATATTAACATTTATAATATTCCCTCGGGAAGATGGCTGCTGACCTTGGTGACCCTTGCGTCGTGCCGGCTGCCGAACGCCCGGATGCCACATAAAAGAGATAGCGTCGCAGTAAAAGCGACGGCCGGCCTCGACCGATCGTCGATCAAGGCCGACGCAGTTTGCTTTACTCTCTCACCGATCCATTTGGTTCGACCGGCCGGCACCGGATAGAACCAGAATACTCATCAGTGAGCTCGCCATTAAATAGTTCACGTGTTCAGGCGATGTACTATAATGCGATGTTCTCTAACTAGTTGCTGCTTAGTTTTCTCAGTGCTCGGATAGTGCGTCTCTCTAATGTATCTATGAAACGCATCTCCGTCTGTAAATCCAGAAATGGTGCTACGCAGGAGGATTTTCTGTAGGGGGCCCCCCGAAACCTGGCGGCTTTCTGTGCGCACACGATAGTCAACAGACTTCATCTCACGAAACGAGGAAAAACTGAGAAGCACAGCCGAATCAGGAGAAGGAAGTCGAGGAAGTGACGAGCATGAACGTAGCACCCCAGGATGGCTGGAAAGGACGCGCAACAGCCAGCAGCAGGACAGCACGTGTCGTTGCCAAAGAAATGCGGAAGTGCGATCCACAGGCTGGGACCTGAGGACCGAAAGCTGCCACCAATGGTCCCTGCGCGTAAGAATACAACGGCTACATTGTTATCCGCTGGGGACGCTGGGACGGCGCGAGATGGCTACAACTAGACATCCGTTCAGCTAGGTGCGGAGGAGCCAAGCCACGGCCGGGCATTGTGGGTAGTCTGAGTACGATCCTTCCCACGCACGCCCCGCCCCCGGACTGGTGAAAAAAAGAAAATATCGCGTTCGACCGCGTGCGATCAGGCCTTCAAGCAAAACCGCGCGATCGCGAGGCCTCTGCCTGGCGCCAGGGGCTTTGTGCTTGACATCGGCTGTGCGCGAAGCAGCGGCGAGGTAATTATGATGAAACAGCGACGGGCGGCATAATAATGAGAATAATATATAATATTTATATATATATATATATATATATATATTATAATGTAATGTAATATATATTAATAAGAATAAGCATAAGAATTGAGGCTAAAATGACATTTGTATGGGACCCGGAAGTGTGTCTGAGCCAAACGTCCGTTCTTGCACTTTGCAACTGGCTGCCTAGGGAAGCGCTAACAAGCGTTGCAGACAAGCGAGGAAGCATTATTGCACTAGCTCGCGGGTAACATCATGATTTGAGACTAGCTTCTTTTCATGGCACGTTAGAAGACACTCGGCGGGGCGCTGTGTAGTTGGACCCGTTGTTAGACAAGCGGCACAGCATCGTGCTCAGGCTAGAAAGCAGAGCACGCGGGAACAGGAAGGATGAGTTCGCGCGTGCGCACGGCGAGCTGAGCGGAGCGGACGCGTCTTTAACGGAGACTCGTGCGATGCGGACTCAAAGCAGGTTATTGAGAAATACCGGCAGCGAGTTACGGACTGTCAGCACGCGCGCGCGTACTGCAATTGGGGCGATATCGCGCCAGATGCGTAAAGAAGGGCGTGCAAAGGGCAGGTCGAGGTGAAGCGGCGCCGAGGTCAGACATGAATGTGGGGAGATCAAGCTCGCCGACCACGAGGCTTCGAATCTTGCAAAGTTGAAGGAATCGGGAGTTAGCCGAGCCGCGGCTCATACGGCGGTACGCTGGCCTATGCCCTTTGCAGCGACAGACCGTAGACCGCGATAGGCTCTTTGTAAAGATGGCGTACGATGCTGCCGCAGCCGCAGGGGCGCAGATTGACGGTTCGGTGGCTGATTGACGGTTCGGCTGATACCCGTGGGCACCAACTGCATTGCTGTCGTTGAACGCTCGCACTATAAGGCCTATGATGGCTGAGTTTGTATCACGACGGCCTCGGTTTTATTTAATCAGACCCGTCAATCCGGAGGATCAAAGTTACTTCAGTTGATTTTTTGAGTGAGTCACGCTGGCAGAATCATAGAAGCATCAATTTTCTAGCGCAATACAAGCGAAAATATACTGGACTTCAAGAGATGCCTAATTATTAAGAACCATATAAAGACTATGGAGTATACAATGGTGGGAGGGGTTTAGGCAGAAGTTTCGAGCAGCGACGGCGTCAAAGGAGCTTCAAAGGATCAGTGATCCAACCAGAAAATCGAGCTGCGGCCATGCTTTGAGCCATCTCGGCCGCCCACATGTCCAAAGGACCGACCCTCATGCCTTCTGCTCCCCGGGACGGCCAGATTTCCCCTAAACTGGTGGATTCAGACTGGTATCAGATTTCCCCTAAACTGGTCATCGTTTTCTTCAAAGCTCATGCGGGCTGGCATGAGCAGAATAATGTGGGTGGCACAAGATGGCTGCCGGCTGCTGCGGCATCTGCCAGAGGGCTGCGGCCGCCGCTGCCGCTACCCCGCCGCTGCAATTAAAGCCTCGCTCTATCACTTCAGATCTCGCAACTTGAGCAGTATGTGGCATTAGTAAGCAGTAATTTTTTAGCTGCAAATTTATATAACTTAAAATCATAGCTACCACGCACGCGCACAGTGCAAATGCGCTTAGTGGGAGCTGTAGCTGCATATAATGTAAAGATCAAGAGATAGTATCGTCTGTTGTGTGACCTTGGAGCTTCCTGAGCTTTGGGTGCATTTTTCAGGCCAATGCTGCAACATAAAAACACTTTCTCTTAATGTCAATGGAAAGCTACGTGGCGAGCATTCCGCTCAAGTGAAATATTTAGGTATTTTATATAAAAAATAATATTTAAATTAGAAATCCTTTATGCATCTCAATAGCCAAAAAAATGACAAAATCGGAATTTTGTTCTAAGAAATATATTTAAAGCAAGCGGTCCATTCCAAACCGAACTGTTTTTGAAGCGCTTTATAAAGACATTACTACTCGAAGCATTTAATGGCAAACGTATTTCGCAGAAATTCTAAGGTTTCACAAAACTTCTGGGGGGCCCGCACAAAAGTCGTACGGTTTCCTTGAAGCTAATAGCAGCGGCGTTTCCGGCATAGCACACCGGCTCCGATTTCTCGCTGTCTGGCCACTGGAGTTCAAAGTTCTGGTGCCTCTAACATTTGTCAGCCATCGTACACGGTTTGGTTCAAAGGACGTGGTGCTTAAAATTAGCCACCGGCGAGCCGCTGGCGCCCGCGAAAGCTTCCGCGGGTGACTTTTACCACGACTAGTTTTCCCTAATTCACTAAACACGCTAAACACGCTACGCATTCGAGCGGCCTTTAGTAGTTAAAGCTTAAAGCTTTCTCCATTTGCACTAAAAAGCTTCACTCCTGAAGACTACTGCAGCTTTAAAATGTTTCGTACCAAGATAAATTACGATTCCATGCACTGGTCATTGTGAAATTTTTTAGAGGTTTCACGGAATCTCTCGGCCCTCTGCAAATTAGCGCCAAAAGAACCTAGACAGAGTGCACTCGCCGCTACTAGAATAAATAAATTAATAAAAATAAATACTAGCTGATTTAGCAGCACCTTTTGTATAGCCACAGAAGAGCCTCTACGGCTATCGCCACCGCTTGCAGTGGTGATAAAGGATCGCTCACTGCAGGATTCGAACCCGCGATCTTGGGGCCGATGTCGTGAAAATCAACCGCCTTACCTAGCGAGCCATTACAGCTCACTATAGGCTCCGCTCAATCTCGTCTTGAGGACCTAGCAGCCATCCCGATTCGATTGGATCATTTGTGAATATTGCGGCAAACTTCCCGACATGCACCATGTGCGCTCGCGCGGCAATTGGCGCCATTGGATCGCGATCATCTGACACCGTGCGACCGCCGCGCGCGCGCAGACATTGTCACGCTCTCCGACGCTTGCGCTCCGTTCGCCACCTGCAGCATCCTCGGCTATCTACGTCGACGTCAACAACCCGTTCACGGATGGAGCGCTCAACGTCACAAACATCGCAGTGAAGAAGAGCGAAGGTGCCATCATGCACACGAACCGTGAGTGCCTGTTGCGCGGCGGCGGCGCGTCGTCCACGCAGAGCGAGCGAGAAGAGAAGAGGAGAGAGAGAGCTGGCGCGCGTGCGCCGTCCAGCGCGCGCGGGCAGCTCGCCGTCCGCTCGGTGCCCAGCTGCGCAAGCGCGCGTCGCGTTTCTTCGGCAATCGAACTTCGCTGTCAGACTGTGCAAACCAACGCTAATTTACTAGTTGATTTCTCTGAGGGCGCTTTATCAAGTGTGTTATTCTTATTATTATTATTATTATAGTTATAACATAATTTTAATCATAATAATACAATTGCACAGTGCCGTAAGACAGCTCAATCTCTTTCTAGGCACTTATGTTGTAAAAGAAGCATGACCAAATGGTTTTATTGGCAATATTTACAGTATCTGTATGCACAATAACTCGGTTCAAAGTAACATTCACACTGACAGCATGCATAAGGAAACAAAAAAAACATTCACTCCTCATCAGTAAATGCTGTAAAAACAGGTTCAATTTCAGCTTCAATTTATATGTTGTGAAGTCGGGGGTGTGGTGACGTCAGTCGGGAGTGAGTTCCTGGCTTTGGGGGCGTACCGACTAAATGGACATGTCTCCAAAGGATTTGAATTTGGTTCGAGGCGCAGCTAAATAATATGAGTCAGACAAGAGCGTGATACTGTGCCTAACGTTGTTTCGGAGTAGCTCAGATATGTAGACTAAGGGGAGTGGTTTGGGAGTAGGTCCGTTATATTGGCTGGAATCAGAGAATGGAGATATCTAAACGTGAGTGCCTGAACCTTAAAGTCGATACGCTGCTTCTCGATTGGGATCCAGTGCAGATGAGCGAGAAGGGGTGTGCTGTGGCAACTGCGAAGCTCAAGATAGACAAGCGTGGCCGCAAAGTTTGCATCTACGGTAAGTACCGATTACATATGCGGCTAGCCCTGCAAGCAGTGAGTTACAGAAGTTGAGTTAGTCACAAATGCATGAGCCAACTTCGATGTGGTGTCCCGTCAAAGCAGGCAGGAGTTTTCGAAAGTGATAGCAGGTGAAAGTGAGCAAACCTGACTTCAGAGCTGCTGTGATCGTTTGGTGGAACGTCACTTTGAAACTACATCCACGATCGCTAGATCTAGAGCACCAGTCCTGAGCTGCGAACTGAGCGACGTCTGAGAAATAGAACGAATTTTCCAACCGCTCTGCGAGCAGCTCGGCAGCGCATCGACCGACCAAGAACCAAAGAGAGCCTTAGAAGGCTTCCGGCGGCAGCATCGTTGCCGCCCGCCTCGCTCTACGTCTCGCAGCCGGATCTTCACCCTGCAGAGGAAAGGTGCTCACAATTCACCCAGCCGGTCGCTGGTTCGAGTCCTGGATCGGACAATCCTTTAGAGATCACTCCAATCGGAGCCGCCACGGCTCTTCCAAGTCTGCAGAAATGTGTCTTGTGATATTCGCCGCGTCTTTACTTCAGCTCGCCTGCTCTAAGGCGCTGCTCTACTGGTATCGCGATATGGCTACAATGGCAACTATTGTGAGGAGAAAACAGAAATCTATCGCATAGGCCAACGGACGTCGTAAAACATTTTTCGTTGGGTGTGACTATACGACTCAGCAACACTTCACAGTGTCAGATGCCCACCGTTGCGGAGATTACAAGAACTGTTCACTAATTTCATTGTTGGCTTTTTCGTTGTGGCTTTTTATCTTTTACATTTCTCGGACTGGTCGATCATAAATGATTGCCTCGGTACCAGGGTTGGCAGGTCGTGTCCCAATAATCTTCTCCGCTCCTGCCTTCGAAATGCCCCAAGCCGAGCTTTGCTCCATGCAACCAATCAGGTGCAACAAGACAGCGGCTGCAACAAGAGGCACGCACTTGCACATATATGTACTTGCGTGCAAAGATACTGGCACGGACGCACACGCGAACACACACTTCAGGTAGACACGTGCCTGTGCACATGCCTGATACGTGCCTGTACAGGCGCATGCCTGTAGCTAGCAGTACGCGCCTCTGTAGCGCACCGTGTAAGTACGCACGCACGCATGCGTGCCTGCTCCTGTTCCTGTTCCTGCTCCAGTGCACATCTTAACCCTGCGTGCGTCCTTGCCTGCACCGGTCTGCGTGCACCAGTCTGCGTCCGTGTACGCACGTGCAAACTTGTACTCGCTATCTGAATCTGCTTTGGCCACCAGATGCACACCAGATGCACCCTTTCACTTTCGGGTGGTGCCAAATGCGACGGCCTTTCAGCCGAACGCCGGCTCTACGGTCGGCTCGGCAGAGGCAGCAGCCATGGTGGCCATTTGCGGCGGGCACGTTTTCGCACGCAAACATTTTTGCGCGTCTCCTTCTTCGCCCAGTCTTCTTCCCGACGACGCCCGGCGAGTACGCGGTCGTCTACTTTGTGCCCGGTGCGCCGGACGGCATCATACCGTCGTTCTTCTACGACGACTTCCTGCGGCGAGTCGCCGCCCACGGGTTCATCGTCGTCGGCGCCGACGCCTACTGGTGGTGGCCGACGCCGGACCGAAAGCGGCGGCAGCTTCCAGTCCGCGGTCGGAAATTGGGCTCCATCGTCAGCTCCCATCTGCTGGCAGAGCACTACACGGAATTCGACTGGGTGAGCGCCGGGGCGATGGCCGCCGCGGAATCGGGCGGCCTGCGATCAGCGCCCGATTCCGCCCGATTCCGCCCGATCCGCGCCCGATTCCGCCCGATCCGCGCCCGATTCCGCCGCGGCGTGCCGGCTGCCGGAGGGCGCGTGCCCGGCGCGGCGGTGCGCGCTCCCTTCGTCTCCTTTAGCCCGGTGGTAAGGTGCTCGCTCGCTTTGTAAGACCCGGTTTGTGGGTTCGTTCGTATCCTGCAGCGTGCGATCCTGCGATTGCCCGCGGCGGGCGGCGATGACAGGCCGCCACTGCGGTTCTTCTGCCGCTTGACGAATGCTGCTGCTGCTGCTGCTGCTGCTGCTGCTGCTGCTGCTGCTGCTGCTGCTGCTGCTGCTGCTGCTGCTGCTGCTGCTGCTGCTGCTGCTGCTGCTGCTGCTGCTGCTGCTGCTGCTGTTCGAATCGAATCGACTCAACTTTTGTTTTTCTCTCCCTACGCCTCCTGCGCTCAGACCGCGAGTCCGCGAGCGAGACTTTCCAGCTAGTCGCGTGCAGCCGCAGCTTCTGCGCTCACACCTACAAAGCCGCTAGTCGGCCGAAAGGACCGTGAGCCCGCGCTGTTTTGGCGCAACGGCGGTTTAGTCGGCCGCCTCCTGCGATTAGGTATCGCTTTAGACGTCAAGCAGGGCAGAGAGGATGTCCGGTGTAATAAATTCGCTTAAGATTAAATTCGCTCCTGCATTTTAAAGAATCTGCCAACCTGCCGGAGCCAGTTGCCGCCGCCGCCGCCGCCGCCGCCGCCGCCGCCGCCGCCGCCATTCCTGCGGCCATTCATGGCAGCTCACTCGCCGGAAGTGCCGACGGCGAAAACGGCGAGACCTGACTCTGGCCCGGTCGTGGACTTGCAGTTGTTAAGGTGCTCACCCCGACCAAGGTCAGGGTGAATGTATTTGATGGCCGAGGTTGCGAACTCGAACCCCGTGACATACGTGAAGCGCCTGAATAGAGGTCAAGCTCTCTCAGTGCGCGGAGCAATGCAAAAATGCGAAAAATGGAAAAGTTTTTCCACTCTGACTGACCTTGCCGATCGCGACCAATCGCGCGCATCACGAGGAAGCCCTGAAAACGTTGGCGAGACAAGGCCGACAGGCGGCGTCCTTGGCAGGAGGGGACTGTCGCGATCGCTGCGAACTGATCGCTGCGAGCTGAGAAAGCTGCGGTGCTTGCTTGCGACGCGGCGAACTGTTGCCCGGCGATACCGTAGCGCTCAGATAGCGAATCTCTGTCAATATTTGCCAATGCGCCCGCTAGGCGACGAGGCCAAGGTTTAAAGAACAAGCGCTCGCGCCCGCACCCCGGCGGCCCCTCCCCCCCCCCCCCCCCCCCGCGGAGCCGCAGACGCGGAGCGCAGCCTTCAGTTCAATCGACGGCGAATCGACGCAGAAGCGAAATAGAAGTGAAGCGAAAAAAGGCGAAGCGCCGCCACCGCCGCCGCCGCCGCCGCCGCCGCCGCCGCCGCCGCCGCCGCCGCCGCCGCCGGTCCGCTTCCAACATTTGCTCTGTCTCACTTTCGGACTTTGGCGATGATGATCCTCGGGTGCGTGCTTCGCGAGCGGCCATCGCGCGCGGCGGCGCAGTGAGGCTCGTTCGACGAGCGACGTGAGACCGAAGGTCCATCACCATCTCGTGGCTGCGGCGGCGGCTGCGGCGGCGCTGCGGCGTCGTCGCCATGCGGCTGCTCGCACGACTGCGATCCTTGTAGCTGAAGCAGAACCTGGCCGCGCACACAGGAGCGGCCGTGCCGCGCTGGGACCGCGTGGGCTTGGCCTGCCATTCGGCCGGCTGCGAAGTCACGTTGCTGATGATACTGCAGAACACGACGCTGGTCAACGTGAGTGCTCGCACGCCGCCGCCGAGGCAGCTCCGCCGACGGATTCCGGTCGCTTTGCGCATGCGCGCCGCCACCGCCGCCGCCACCGCTGTCTCGCGCCGCTAGCTGGAGCCGATTTGCATGCAAGAAAGTCACTAAATCTATGACCATCTTTTCGGAAATCCAACAGTCTACAAATACCCCGTACAAACCTCGAATCCTTTGGAGACCGTGCATTTAGTTTGTATGCTCCCGACCTGCGTCAGAACATCCCCTGACCTGACCACATTTAAAAGGAACTTAAATACACACCTATTTATGGCAGCATTTAGTGGGTCCCTGTGATTCGTCCTTCATGTGCTTATGCGTGCTGACACTGGGCATGCTGCCACTAACCACACTTCCATGCTGACCCTGTGCATGTCACCCCTAACCATGTTATTCATTTTGTTTGTTCTTCAAGCATGATTTTATTCACCATTCAATTGCATTTCCCTTTGCAGCAAATTTAAAGCGCCTAGAGAGAGATTGAGTTCTCTGAGGGCGCTTTATCAAGTGTATTATTATTATTATTACCAAGCCGCTCGATGCGCGATGGTGACGTGCCGTTGGTTGGCTAGCCTCAAAAGATCGGAACAGTTTCTTCGCTTCATGATGGGTGGTGTCACTCGCACGCGTACGGTAGTCCTCTCGCCGGCGTCTGCTCGACAGGGAGCACGGCGGGCGCGATTGCGAACGAAGGCTATAGACCAAGCTACTGGCGCAGAGAAGAGAGACAGACAGACTGACAGATAGAGATAGACAGACAGAGAAAGAGAGACAGACAGACACAGAGCCAGAAACAGAGACAGAGTGAGAGAGACGGAGAGAGAGACAGAGAGACGGAGGGAGAAAGAGAGAGACAGGGAGACAGACAGAGACAGACAGAGACACGGAGAGAGACAGACAGAGACGGAGAGGGACAGAGACAGAGAGACAGACAGAGAAAGAGCGTCAGAAAGAGAGAGAGAGCGCATGAAAGAGAGAGAGAGAGAGAGAGCATGAGAGAGAGACAGAGATTGAGAGAGAGAGAGAGAGAGAGAGATTGAGAGAGAGAGAGAGAGAGATAGAGAGAGAAAGATAGAGAGAGAGCGTGAGAGAGAGAGAGAGAGCTTGTTTCATTTTAGAGAAGCGTTGCAGCGTCGCACCTCTTCTTTAATGGCAGTAAAGCCACTGCGGCTCGGCGGGGCTGGCGCGTTTGGCAGCCACAAACGGCAGCCACGCACTGTGGCAGCTTGAAGAGCAAGTCGATTTCTTGTGCGCGATATATTGACGCGAGCGGAGATCGCTAAAAAAAGGGGGAGCGACCCGATGCCAAGACAAAAGGGCAAGTCTTCGCTAAATTCAGGCGAACGGAATTACGATCGGAACTTCCAAGGAACGAGCAAGAACTCGAGGCTCGAGAATTGCGAGAGCGATCTTTGAGTTCCGCATCGGCACCATAATCGAAGCAATTTTTTTCACAAACGGCGTAAAGAAAAATAGAAGCACGTTTTCCGCGAATGGACCAGCCGAGAAAAGTTGCCCTGATAAATTAGCTGACACGTTCGGCCCAAACACTAGCGCCGACCTTTCTATTCGAGTTAAGTATACGCACGTCTAGCCTCCCGTTGCACCACCACGTGCTGCTCTTCTGTCTCCGTTCTATCGATCTTGTGCGCCTAACATATTTCTAGGAGGCCATGCCTTCAGCTATGAGCTCGCCTAAAGCTGTTCAGCCTACTACCGACTGGCGTCGCGTCAGGTCCTGATTTTACGAAAGTCAAAACTAAGCTCAATAAACCAACTTTTTATTGCCTTGCGTGTATATATATATATATATATATATATATATATACATATATATATATATATACATATATACATATATATATATATAAGCGCGATACTCCTCCTGCTTTTCATTCATGTGAAAGAGCGATACCGTGCTTCTCATTACCTTTCTGTTATCGATTCTCTTGAGTAAAGTTTTTCTGCGCCGCTTTAATCGAGATTCAGTTCGTTCCTTTAGATAGCTACACAATAGACTTGCTATCGTTGCTATTTTCATTACCGCAAATAATTTCTTCTATTCTCTCATTTCTCTTATTTTTATTTATTAAATTCTTACCTAAAATGATTGGTGGGAATTAGAACTTGAGAACAGGCACGCATCGACGTGCATTTCAAAATGTCCTGCGGTGAACCGGTTCGCTGCTCGAGAGTGAGTCCTAGCAGCTAACTTCCTGGCTAACTTCCGGTCGTGATGACCTGTCAAACGCTAGAAGGGCTTCGGAAGGGCCTCTACTCCTACCTAGATTTTAAGAACCGCCCAGTGTCAAATGTCGGAAATCGCGTGAACGCACGCACCCACTCATAAACGCGCTACTTCCGTTGGGAAATGGAGGGAGCCAGGCGGGCACGCAAGGAGCTAGGATCTGCCTCGTTCCGTCAGGACGCGACCGCGTGCGATGGGGTCGGAATGGTGCGAGAAACGAGAATTCAAATCTACGGACGCAAACGGCGTAGAGTAGGAGCGAAAACACTGCACCGTTTGCACAAGGTTGAACAAGTTCAACCGATCGTTTTAGTAAGCCCGGCGCCGGCTCATAGCCCGCAGCCGACCGCCGCCGGAGCTGACCGGATGCGAGCGCCGGCGCACGTGCAAGAAGAACGCATCAGCTCGTGAATCGCTCCGCGCGTGCGCACGCTGCATCCGCTCTCTGGCACCTCAGCTCTTCGCCATCGATCTAACCCATCCGCTCATGCCGTGAATGGCGTCATAGTCGATTCATACGTTAGCGAAATCGTCCTGGCGCTCCGTGCTCTCCGCCTCCTGCGTTGTGTCGACTGTGTATATAGCTTGCCATCTCGCAAACTCCCGAAGTTTCTCGTCTGGAGCGCAGAAATTCATTCTCAAAGGAATCGGGATGAATATGAATGGCCGGCGCGTCGTCTGTCTCTCTCTGTCTCTGTCTCTCTGTCTCTCTGCCAAGACGCCCCTGCGCTGCGCTGGAAAATAAAGTGCAGGGCCCGTCCGTCGTGAAGCGCTCTGCACTGTGAACCGCAGCCTGCGACGTCAGACGCGCCGGGCACACCGTACTTGGCGCGGTGCGCGGACCGCGTGACTCCACCTGCCGCTCTTCTCTCCTCACCTACAATGGCGGCTGTGTTGGATTGTGAGACTCTGAGGCAGCGATTTCCAGAGAAGTGCCCGATGACCTTTTCGCGGGCAGATGCATCAGATCGTGAGCTGGCTGCGGCGTGATCTCTTCGGAATCAGATTTTGGCCTGTTAACTAAGTTGACGAGGCAAGCTTTAACAATAGAAGATATAATTCAACATAAGATAATCTCAAGCTGTTCGGTCTCATTATAGCTCTTGAGGTGACTAACCAGATCTGTCCATCTGAGCTAACATACCCCCTACATATCAGGAACGTTCGTGAGCCGCATTAGCGCATCGCCCCTCTCATCTCTCTCAAACGAACACGGGTGCACTAGTCCCTAAACGAATGAATATGAACGTTTGTACGCTGCTTGAGAACATTTTTCTAGTACGACAAGTGAAAAACGTAAGATAAACGTAAGACCAAGTGTTGACATAGGACACTCGTAAGAAGCATCCAGATATGGCACTCATTAAGCGGAAATGAATATTGCATTTACTTATTGAGGCTGCCAATACGTATATGATGTCTTGTAGGCCCTGTTTGAAGGGGTAAGTGCTCCTGCTGCTAAATCTGACGAACCGTCTCATTCAGAGTAGCGAAGCTGTGCAGCAGTTCCTGTTTTGGCGCTTTGAGAAGTTACGTTTGGTGCAAAATAAATAGTTTGTGATATAGCTTCATTGTAGCGGTTGCGATAGCAGCAGCACCGGTAGTAGCTGCAACAGTAGCAGCAGTACTAGCAGCCGTAGTGGCAACACCAGCAGACGTCACAGTAGAATTAGCAGCAGCAGCAATAGTAGCAGGTTTGGATAATTGTAGGTCAACTGCAATTAAAGCCAAAGAGAATGCGTTCGTAACTCGACCAATGGTTGGTCTCCGCTTTTCATAGTTACACTTATTCACCTGCAGCTCAGACACGACGAGGCCCTCGAAGCATGCCTCATCATGCCTCATCATGCCTCATCGTGCCTCATCATGCCTCATCATGCCTCAGCATGCCTCATCATGCTTCATCATGCCTCATCATGCCTCATCATTGCCTCATCATGCCTCATCATGCCTCATCATGTCTCATCGTGCCTTATCATGCCTCAGCATGCCTCATCATGCATGACAGGGATTAAGACGGGGTCCTGGCACCTCATCTACCTCATCTCAGTATTTACCAAACTTTAAACGTCTTTTTAAACGTCTTTTCGCCTTTGACGGTCTACGAACAAAAACGTGAGGAGGACATGCTCTGATGGTGCTTTCGTGAACGAGGTGAGCATTGTAGCCGAAAACGAAGAAGGTCTACTTATTTCTGAATCCTTGTGAGTGGTCATTTCTGTATGACTTCAGAGTATTTTCTTGCAAGTTTTGATTCAATTTTCTAAACTTTCTGGCGAAATGTGAACCTTGGGAGGCAAATCCGTCAGTTTTCTCATCAAAAATTATGTCATTTTAACTTGCTCATTTTCTTTGTCATGCAAGCGAGAATTTTAAGGAATATTTGTTATTTCACATACTTCAGAGGCTTAAGCAATTATCAAGTGCCACTTACTACCTGGGGGGGGGAAATTTGCTAAATAGTGTAATCATTGATTGGGTGTGCCCAAAGTATTCGTAATCAATCTTGACGGAAGACAATAGGCGTTCAAGAGGAAGCCGTGGCACGTAGCAGGAAATCGGCAGCACCTTTCAAAAGGCGTTGCTCATCTGGCCGTGAGGAGCCGCTAGGCTACCGTAAACAGAAGTTTAAAGCCGAATGCCAAGATCGCGCGTGGTCACGTGCCTCGGTAAGCATCGCTTGGTTCATAGTCGATTCATCCTTCAGCGATCGTCCTGGCGCGCCGCCCTCTCCCTCCGGCATTGTGTCGAGTGTGTGGCTCGCCATCGTGCAAACCCCAGAAAAATTGCGAGAATTATCGCGTCTGGAGCGCAATTCATTCTCAAATGAATCGGGGTGAATAGTTGGTCACGCTCGCTAATCTTTCGTGCGACTAGCAGCATCCTAACTCAGCAGCAATGATGGCAGCGATGCCACTGCCCTGGTCTTTATCGATTTATCAGCTTCTCAAAGTCCAATCTGTTTTCACTCAGTATTGTGCGTGTTGTCGCGTCTCGTGGCTGGAGACCAGTCACCTTTGAAGTACCACTATGTTCCGTCCTCGGCCCTGTTCTTTATTTACACAGGAACCTTTCGATAAAAAGGAATTCGGGCCGGTGAGATGGCCTTTACTTTTATGAGGAAGACAGCCAGCTGTATTTGTCAGTTAACCATCGGAATCCGCTGCACCGACTGATGAACTGATAGCTTGCCCGATCTCCGGATATCGATCCACAGTTTCTTTGTACTAAACGCAGCCACAAACAAAATCCTACTCATAAGTCAGCCCGAGAGTTCTTCAGGACCGGGAGACTTAGCTCGGCTAGTTCGCGATGCACTCGTGCAACCTTCATCGTGCGCTATGCGTCAATGTGTGCTCTTCGATAAATTTATTCAAGTTTGAAAGCTTAACTAACCAGGCCGCTTCCTCAGATAGCCATCCCGTTTGACCCGTCTAAGATAGCGGACTGTCTACCATGTTGGCATGCTCAAAATCTAACTGGCTGATCGGTTCTGTTTGGGCTGGGATACCGTAATTCCGTTTTGGCTTGGCTACCAAAAAAAAGCCATTGAGCCTCTGCAGCAGGTGATGAGTGAGGCAGCCCGGAGATTCAGCCATGCGGCTTTTTTGCTAAGGAATCGGTTGGTCAACGTACACAGAACAAAATTCCTACTCTGACCCACGAGGCCCGCCATAGCTTGGCACTACATACCTAGCTTAAACTAAGCTGCTGCATCAGTTTCAGCATCCACGTGCCTTCAGTTTCTCTACGGAGAATAAACTATCGTTCCATTCCTTTGCTTAAAGGCCACCTGTGCTAAGAGCTCTTGCTCTGCAGGTCCTAGACGTGTGGAACTCCCGTGCACGATTCTTATGCAACGACGTCTACTCGCTCCTGCTGCTGACTGCGGTGCATCCTTTCCAGCCGACCTGCGCTGCTGCTTCTATGCTACTCGACTCACTTCCTCGACTGCTGCACACCGGACTGGGCTGGGCTTCTCAGTTTCTCTTTCGATCAAGAATGCTGGCGCACCGTGCGCGCACCGAACGCCGCTTAGGCTTTGAGTGCGCTATGGAAAAAAATACGGCGAAACACCTGCTTAGTCCTTTTGCTTTCGAGAAATTACTGACGGAAATAAACTGCATTACCATACATTACGTAAACCAGGTTTTTCAAATGTAATTTTTTACAATTCCTTAACCGGATGGCTTCAGAAAGGCTTTAGCCTTTCCCATGTGACCTATGGAAAACAGACCGAGGAAGGGGTCCTCTTGGAATGCTCTGTAAGGCCCCCGCCATCTTTCCGATCCCTTTTGTCAGCCGCCATAGCAGTTGCAAAGGCCCAGCGACGGCAAGTCCTCTTTTGCCTATCGACAACAAAAAGACTATTTAGCAGAATAAACACAGCCTCTTCTTCAAGGCGAACGCTGAATCTGCGGGCAGAAGGCGCGGCACCAGCAAGCACTCTTTAGCTCCGCGCTGGTTTGGCCCAGCGGTTAAGGGGCTCGCCTCGACATCGGTCAAGCTTAATGCATTGGATGCAACCGAGGTCGTGGGCTCAAGCTCCGTGACATATTTGAAGCGCCTGAACAGAGACTAAGTTCTCTTAGGTCACTATACAAATGAATTATATATATATATATATATATATATATATATATATATATATATATATATATATATATATATATATATATATATATATATATATATATATATATATATATGTATATATAAGAAGTCAACGAGGTCAAGGCCAATTTTCTCAAAATGGCTATACATTATATATTGACCTCGTTGACTTCTTTGCAGCCTGGAGCCAAGCGCGGAAGACGAGAAGCACGAAGGCAGATTATGTGCCCACACTAAAATTGCGCACGATTATCCGCCATTTAATGGACGCCGAAGCCGTGCTCAGATGGCGGCGCGCCGCGCGGCCGTGGTTTATTTAATGCCGTCTCACAGGACATTGGCCACCGCTGGTGGAAAAAACGTCTTCACACGTGAGTGGCGCTAAAGAATTCCCGTCCAAAAACGGCGTCTCTTCGCATCTTTCTCGGCAAAACTGTAGATCAGCGCTCGTCCTTTGAAATTCAATGGATGCGTACTGAAGACGTGCTACCTGAAGCGGCATGTAGGTCGAAGGCGTGCACCCGAGCCCGGCCTGTCAGAAAGGAAACACGCAACGCCTTTTTGAAAAGCCTGCAGCTGCTTGGCGCCAGACGCACCGCACGGAGTGTGTCTTTCTGCCAACAAAAACGTTCTCTTTTCTTTCTCTTTCTCTTTCTCTCTCTCTCTCTCTCTCTGTCTGAAAATACGTTCTCCTCCTCTAAAAATAGTATTACTCTTTGAAAAATTACAATCGAATCGATTGAATTAATTGAAATCCTCCACCAACCGGCTCTTAGCGTCCGCGTCGTTGGCGAGCCTCTGCGGCTAGGACGATCGCCTCCGACTGATAATCGTCGAGGCAAGTCGAGCCAAACTTTGGCCTGCTCCGCCGCCGCCGCCGCCGCCGCCGCCGCCGCCGCCGCCGCCGCCGCCGCCGCCGCCGCCGCCGCCGCCGCCGCGCGGATAGATATGGCACACGCCGCCGCCGCATCCCGCGGACCCGCGGAAGATCACGAGAAGCTGCGTGTGGTATCAGCGCATCAGCGCGCGTGACACGCGCGCTGATCGATCCAGCCACCGTCGTTCGTCACGTGCCCGTCCCACTTTTTCACCTGTAGCCCCGACGCAGGCGTCGCTCGCACAGCGGCGCTCGCACAGCGGCGCTCGCACAGCGGCGCCACGCGAATCCCGTACGTAGCTCTGTCTGTGCGGCGTGAGCGGCGATCGGCCTGTGCGCCGCCTGCGCTGCGGCTGCGGCGGCTGCGGTGGCGCACGGTCCCGGTTGGCTTGAACGCCGCTCTCATCCAGCAAGCGCCCTCTTGACGGACGAGTTTCTACCCATGAAGCGTTTACCTGTAACCTGTACCTAGACGAACGCTGCGAAGCGCTATTCAAACATCCAAGAGGAGCGAACCCGAGTCGATCGAGTTGAAGGTCACAGCGCTTTCGTTGGGGTGTCCTTCAAATTTTAAAGTTCGGCTTCCAAAGGCCGAGGACAGAAAGAACGGGCCGTCTTTAAAGGTATAAATAATAAATAAAGGTATACATAACTAAAGGCCTTAGTGTACATACAAGAAGACACTACAGGCCATTGGTTAGCAGCACCGCTTCATTCAGAAGACTGCCTCTACAGCTAGCCATCACATCCGACCCCTATCCAAGATTAGAAGCTGTCTCCCACAGTGGCTTGTAAAAAATTTAACTAGCTCTTTAGTTCTGTCTCGGCTTGATTCTTGTAATTCCCTTTTGGCTGGGCTGCCAAAGAAAGCTATTATGCCACTACAGCGGACTATGAATATGGCTGCAATGCTGGTCTTAAAGTCCCAGCGGTTTGACCACGTGTCACCTTTGCTGAAAGAGCTAGGATGGTTGCCGGTTGAGCAAAGGATACAGAGCAAAGTTCTTACGCTGACCCACAAGGCCCGCCACGGCTTGGCTTCTTCGTACCTAGCTGAACTGCTGCATCAGTTTCAGCCTGTTCGCGCCCTGAGGTCCTGTGTGGACAATAAATTAGCTGTCCCATTCCTCTGCTTAAAGACAGTTGGCGACAGAAGCTTTAGCTCTGCAGGTCCTAGACTGTGGAACTCGCTTCCACAATTCTTACGCAACGACATCTACTCTCCAACTGCCGACTATGGCACATCTTTTTCAGCGGTCCTGAACTGCTACTTCTATGCTACTCACTACCTCAACTGCTCTCCTGACTCTGCTATGCTTCCCACTTTCTCTTTGTTGCGTGAGACGAAGTCTGTTGGCTACCGAATGCGTACCGAAAGCCGCTTAGGCTGTGAGTTCGCTATACAAAACTCTCCTGCGTAACACCCACATGGTCTTTTTGACTTTGTGGAGTTACTGACGGAGATACATTACATTACATTACCGTTGCTTAGGTGCTTAGATCCATCCCTTGTGAGGATCTGACTACCGACCGACATCACGTCACGACGTCTCCTGACTTGAAAACATTTAAAAAGAAGCTAGAATCTCATGTGCTCCTCACAGTATTTTCTGGGCCCGTGGGATTTATCTTTTGCGCTCCAATGCGTTCTGAAGGTTCTGTATTGTATCGCTGACCGTATCGACGTGCTAGCTTTTCCATAACACTTATAGTTTCTAGATCAAGACTTAGTACTCTTAGGACCCTGTACAAATTATTAAAATTATTATTATTATTAGCAGTATGCAAAGAATCTCACAAGAGTTCAATGGACGATGCGCTCAGACAGAGCGGAGGCTATGAGGAACATGTAGGTATCTAGCTTATTGTTGAATGGCGTCAAATAATAATAAGAATTATATAATAATAATAATTCACTTGATAAAGCGCCCTCAGAGAACTCAATCTCTCTCTAGGCGCTTTACATTTGCTGCAAAAGGAAATGCAATTGAATGGTGAGTAATATCATGCTTGAAAAACAAACAAACTGAATAACATGGTTAGAGGTGACATGCACAGGGTCAGCATGCAAATGTGGGTGTTGGGGCGCCCGACCCTCAAGCGCTTCGAACCACTTTCATCGGCTCTAAGTATAACGAGTGGCAACCTCATCCTAGAAAATTACATTTATCTTCGATTACCCTGTCCAAACCTGTGTGCGACGCATATTCGCAACTAATTTCATTCTTCTAAAAAGTTCTCGCAAGTCCGCTGTGCAAACACCGTTACTGTGATTGTTAAAGGTTTGCGTGCACGGATTTTTCCATTTCTTTATTCGTTCCACTTGCTTGGTCAGCTAGATGAAAAACAATAGGTTCAACACTACAGCATTACAGCACTGACACACTTTGCGCTGTCCCGAACCCTGAATTCGAAAGATAAACCCGCCCATAAACTCTCAGGGTTCCGATGCTACCGGAAGTGCCCTGGAGTCCTTCTTAAATGGCTCCCTTTGTCTCTAGAGGCCCAGGTTTGGCTTCGGAGACAGACGCATATCTAATTTTTCGCAAGGAAAGCGCAAAAAATCGCAACCCCAGTATATCCAGTAATCTCCGGCAAGAAATCTCGCTAGATCCAATTGACTTACCCAACAGATGTGCAAACTCAAATCACGCGGCCTTGCTCTTCTGCAAGATATCAACTCCTAAAAGCTGTCACCGTCTATCAAACTAAAGTCGTGCTTATTGCTGAAATGAATTCCGGCTTCGGGCTACCGCAGGCGCAGCGCAAAATTGACAAGACATAGTGCTATCCTCGCTGTATCACCCCCGAGGCACTTAGCGCGGCTCAGATGCAGATAGGATTTACTGTAGAGGCCGTAAGTACGCTACGACGTAGCGTATATCCTAGTGCCTCTAATCTTTGCTAGTATAAGTTCCGTTTCATGACGTCGTGTCTAGGCTAGATCTATTTTTGGTTGCAGGCGACTTTGTTTCTGGAGCCGGCAAGTAATGACCTAAAGACTCACACCAACTTCACACTTCCGGCGTACATGTATGGTACCGAGTTCGCCAGCCAGTTTGCTCCTTTTCCTTGCTCTATTAAGGGTGAGGACTATCAGCACTTCTACGACAACTGGAGCTGCCCGAAGTACATCACGGAAGTGGCGGTAAGCAGCAGCGTCGTCCGCTGAATCCTTACGCCGTGCATCCTTACCCCTTACGTCATCCCTTTTGCCCCACACGTTCCTCTACCCCTAAGTCAGAGGTCGGCAAAGGTTTTGGACTAATAGACCATTTCGTGATGGCGCACTGGGTAAGGCGGTTGCCTTTCACGACCTCGGTTCCGATGTCGTGGGTTCGAATCCTGCGGTGGGCGATCCTTTATCGCCACTGCAAGCGGTGGCGATGGCCTTAAAGGCTCTTCTGTCGCTCTACAAAAGAGGCTGTTAAATCAGCGAGTATTTAAATTGATTTTTAATTTAAATTCAGGAGGTCAAGAAGGCGCACACTAGGCCGGAAGAAACCGCGCCCACTCCACCGGCTGGCCCGCCAGAGTGGGCGCGGTCAGACGAGCAAACAAACAAAAAGCCACAGCTGACGCACAGACACGCACGGCAATTATAGGGGCAGACATATATCACCGCAACCCGGCCCATGCACTCGCTTCTGTTCATACAAGCACGTGACAGCAGCTCTGCAAATACACATGGGCAACAGTTTCAACTGCAGCCAGCATAAGAAAGGGGGAGCAAAGCCGCGACTAAAAATGCAACCACTAATCATTCGCTCGTGCTTCTTTTGAAACAAATGTAAAGTGCCTAGAAAGAGATTGAGTTCTCTGAGGGCGCTATATGCCAAATGTATTATTATTGTTATTGGCCGGATCCAACTATAAATTGCTAGGGTGGCAGTAGGCCTGACGGGAGTGCTGGCTGGCTAGGACCCATCTGGCATCAGTGACCGGATTCTGTTTACCTCTGCCTTGGCACTTTCTGGCGCCAATTCGTCGCGGCGTAAGGGCTGCCGCCGCTAGCCGCCGCGAAAAAGCAGCCGCAGCTCTCAAATCGTACTGCGAAACGCGTGCGAAGCACAAGACGACCAGGCAACAATAGAACGAGTAGCTCTCAACTCAAGGCAAAAAGCGGTCGAGCGACGGCTCGTGCCTCGAAAACTCGTTAGTTGGGATACTCGCAAGTCAAAGTACCTCTTTATGGCGAAGGTGAAGAAAACTAGGACAACTCAATCAGGCTACGGATCCCTCAACAAATAACTTGGGAGCCGCTAGGCCGGACTGGAATACTAGCTAGCTAGGCCAGATCTGGTTTAAAGGCCGGAGTTTGCCGACCTCTGCCCAAAGTCGTCACCTTACCACTTACGTCGCCACCTTACCACTTACGTCGCCACCTTACCACTTACGTCGCCACCTTACCACTTACGTCGCCACCTTACCACTTACGTCGCCACCTTACCACTTACGTCGCCACCTTACCACTTACGCCCCTTAACGCCACGGGTAACGTCTCGCCTTCTTCCGGCCGTGACTGAACTTAGCAACTGGCGGCAAAGCATGAGAACCGGGGGAGTGTCGCGCGTAAAACAGTGAGCCAACATTACGGGCGCAAAATGGTTGGCGATTCAAACTCGGTGGATACGGTGAAACACAGTGGTACGTACAGGCAGCACGTGCTCAGCTCAGAACAAAGCAAAATTGAGAGCCAGTCAGTGCACACGGCGCACGCCGATTGCGGACTACGTTTAGGTTTACATTGTAAAGTCACCTTAATTCTTCATGGGACAGAAATAAAACAGAACGGAAACCTGCAGTCTGCGGATGTTACCGCCAACAATTTGCTAATGCTTCCTTTTCAGCATCTGTAAAGTGCCTA
The DNA here is from genome assembly GCA_009760855.2 of Cristatella mucedo. Classification (NCBI taxonomy): domain Eukaryota; kingdom Metazoa; phylum Bryozoa; class Phylactolaemata; family Cristatellidae; genus Cristatella; species Cristatella mucedo. Next base: position 1,402,416 of record WPIO01000067.1, on the reverse strand, counting down.
TAGAGAAATTCTGTTCTCTAAGGGCGCTATAAAAATGTATTGCTATTTTTAATATAAAATTTACTACGGTATATACAGTACCTATGTATTAAAAAACGTACAGTAAATATAGCTGTACATGCATGCAGTGAATATATATATATATATATATATGTGTGTGTGTGTGTGTGTGTGTGTGTGTGTGTGTGTGTGTGTGTGTGTGTGTGTGTGTGTGTGTGTGTACGCGCGCATATATATACGTGCGCATATATATATATATATATATATATATACATATATATATATATATATAAGCATATATATATATTCAGGTATATATATATATATAGAGGTATATGTATATATATATATATATATATATATATGTGTGTGTGTGTGTGTGTGTGTGTGTGTGTGTGTGTGTATACATGCTTGCGTGTGTGTCTCTGTCTGTGTCTGTGTCTGTGTGTGTGTGTGTGTGTTTGTTTGTATACACCTGAATATTCCTGGAGAATACCTGAATGAACTTTGCAGATATTCTAGCTCCATTCAGTTGAGCGTTGATAAACAGAAGGAAGCCTTTTGGACATGGAGCCCCTTAACCTTGGGTTTAACCGTGGAGTTAACTCGGAAACGGCATTTCGGATAGCATCTCTGTCCAGCGGTGAGCCCTTTAAATCATCAGTCTGCAGTGCTGGCCAATCCAGCGAACCGAGTCGAGAAGCAGCAAAGCATAATAAATAACCCCTCGACATATGTATCCAAATCTTCAGGCTTTATGTATAACATATAATCCTCAGGTTTTTCACCTCAGCGCTGTATCTGGCATTGCATCAACTTGCTCCATTTACCCGTCGACTACTTGCTTTCGGGTCGTCTCCTTTCCCGTTACTAAAGGTAAAGGGTACTTAATTCAAGTATACATCACCATACCTCTATATTCAAGTTTATGCTGTTTATATAGTGGTAAAATAACCGCAGTCGATTGCATTCCGCACTTCATAGTACTCGGGACACGAATTAAAATCCTGCAGAAGGCAGTTCTTTATCGGCCACTCACTGCGAGAGCGGCGGCCGCGAGAGCGGCTGCGAGAGCGGCTCTTGTGCCGCCGCAGCCGCAGTGTAAGCGAGGCCGCCGTCTGCTCAGCCGCCTTTGCTGCGTTATTCCTCTTGCATCGGGTGCTTGCCTGCTGTATGGCTCGAACCTCGCAAATGTAAATTAAATGTTATTAAATGTAAAATGCGTAGAAAGCGATTCAGTTCTCTGAGGGCGCTATAAAAAATTACTATTATTATTATTATTATTATTAATCAGAGTCATTAAGTGAAGCAACTGCTGCTAGGCCGCGAGCAGAATGCATCATTGACGTGTCCCGTCAAGTGGCCATATGCATGCGGTCTAAACAGCAGGTATAGAAGTACGTCCCTCAATGCTGGCTTCATGCAGCTTTTAGTCAAACAATACAATCTAGCTTTTAAAAGCTACGGGCACTAGAATATTATAATAATAATAATATCCATCTACACAGCATACAGAGAACTAAATCTCTTTCTGGGCAATTTACATGTCGTCTGCAGCTCTATGAAGTGCACTCTAGCCAATGGCGGCAGCACCCTTTGCCGTACCGATTGTTTTACAATGTAACGGCGTTACGGCTTGCGATCGTGTCGTCAAAACAAACACGTCCCTCAGTCTTGGTTATCCCGATGCGAGCGCAAAATCTTCATAAGGCTCGCCAAAATTAAAATGGGCCTTCTCCACTTTGGAGAGAGCGCCGTCCGCATCTATCACCTCCTAGACACGTCGCGAACGCATTTCAATGCCCGAGCTCGAGACTCGTCGCTGACAGCGAGCCGTTACACTTTCACCGTCCGTGTCCACCCGGCGCTACCGTATTCCGTCCTTCGGTTTTGCCCGCGGCCTCTTGGCGCAGCGCTACAGCTCCTTCTTTCGCACCTCCTTCTTGCCTCTCGAGCTCGCGCGAGCTCGAGAGCTCCGAGAGACGAACTGCGCCGACGTGCCGCTCGCGCGCGTGCGCATTTTGTAGAACTTCGGTCACTGCGACATATTGAGCAAATGGGAATGGGAATGTGAGTTCGAGACCTCGCTTGCCAGCATCCAATCACATATGGATGCCCGCCAGCATCCGATCAAACGCGGACGCCTGCCAGCATCCGGCCGTCGCCAGGCGGCGCAGCGAAGGCGGCACGCTTCGCTGCGCCGCCATCGCTTCGCTGCGCCGCCATCGCCTCGCTGCGCCGCCGTCGCCTCGCTGCGCCGCCGTCGCCTCGCTGCGCCGCCGTCGCCTCGCTGCGCCGCCGTCGCCTCGCTGCGCCGCCGTCGCCTCGCTGCGCCGCCGTCGCCTCGCTGCGCCGCCGTCGCCTCGCTGCGCCGCCGTCGCCTCGCTGCGCCGCCGTCGCCTCGCTGCGCCGCCGTCGCCTCGCTGCGCCGCCGTCGCCTCGCTGCGCCGCCATCGCCTCGCTGCGCCGCCATCGCCTCGCTGCGCCGCCATCGCCTCGCTGCGCCGCCATCGCCTCGCCGTTGCCACAGAAGCAACTTATGCACGGCTAATTAAGCATAATTTATAATTGTTGCAAATTATGCATACTAAATAAGCACATTATTGAATATGCATAATACTAATAATAATCAATTATACATTATTTAATATAAAAAATATATAAATAAATAAATAATACATTATTTAATTATTGCAAATTATGCCGGCACCGCGAATGAGATGGACGGTCGGGCTTTCCTGTCCGTGGTCGGGGACGATTAGGCAGGTCATCGGGAAAAATATCAAAATCAATAATAGTATCATATTAAAATGAGACGCGTGAGCATGTGAGCTCTACCTTGATTTCCTCATCCAAGGCCGCGTAGAGGTCAAGGACCTCGAGCGGCGCAAAAAGTCTGCGTTCTCGTCGAATTTTTCCGCCGGATGTACGAAGAGTGTGTGCATTTGGTGGGATAGGACGACTAGAGCTCGCGACGTGCAATGGTCTCGTCTCGCGCAGGAAGAACTACCCCACGATGCCTGCGAGGACTGGGAATAACTCGGCCCGCGCTTCTTAAGAGTTTTTGGTTTCCATGGATGCGAGCTTCAATTCAAAGAGAACTATTCATTCCGACACGGTTTTCGCCACTTTTTCCGACGATCCTCGGATTACAGGGGCTAGTTCGTGAACTAAGAAATTTTCGTGTGCGACACATCAACCCCGCAGCTATTGGCAGCGGCTTAAAATAGCCGGCCTGGCGAGTAGAGCTCGGAACAAGTATATGAAGACTCGTCGAGAATTACTAATTTTTCGAGCTTTTTTCGACAGTAAAGTCCCCTTTATTGGAGGCCACCGGGCAGCCCCCGAGGCAGCCATGCGCACTTCTCTTTCGCCGCTTAACGAAGAAGGGCTACACAATATTAAACTGACAATATTAAACAATATTAAACTGACAACAATATTAAATATTAATATTGAATAAGGATATAAATTAAATATTAATAAATAATTACTATTAATAAATATTAAAAGATTGAATAGTTTATAATAATATGAAATGAAATAAGTTTAAATTTAAATTTAATTTAATTAATATAAATATTATATATTAATAAATAATGAATATTAGTACCCGATGTAATGTAATGTATCTCCGTCAGTAACTCCACAAAGTCATATAGACCATGTGGGCGTTACGCAGGAGAGTTTTGTATAGCGCACTCACAGCCTAAGCGGCTTTCGGTACGCATTCGGTACCCAACAGACTTCATCTCACGCAACAAAGAGAAAGTGGGAAGCATAGCAGAGTTAGGAGAGCAGTTGAGGTAGTGAGTAGCAAAGAAGTAGCAGTTCAGGACCGCTGAAAAAGATGTGCCATAGTCGGCAGTTGGAGAGTAGATGTCGTTGCGTAAGATATTAAACTGACAACAATAATGGTAACAGATACAATGCCATACTTGTATATACGCTGCGCTCCCTGGCAGCCCTTAAAACCTGTGCTGAAACAGCGAGATACCGTCGGCCGCCTGCTAAAAATTATCCGAAAATGAGCACCTTTACGCACTTGAGCTAGCGCCTTTGACGGTCGCTCAGTATGGGCCAGGAAAGTTAGTTGAAATGCTTTCGTCGGGTCGGCAAAACGGTCGGTGCTCACGAGTCACCTGAAAGGGTTGCACTCCTCCCAGCGTGGGCTGTGGGGCTTGGGCGTCTGCAATCGAGTATATTCGCAGCGTATCCGGCCCCCACCTTACAGAGGCAAAAATGGACGTCGCTGCGGCAACGGCCGTAGCTCACGCGCGACGGAGGCGCGATGCCAGGTCAAAATCGCGACCGCCGACGCCAACTAATCCCGCCGTTTGCTCGCAACAAGCGTAGCGTTACGAAACCGACGAAGGGGCAAAATGCGGCCGGTTAGCGCAGCGGCCTGCGAGAGGCGCTCCTCCTCCTCATAGCTATCATCGGCCGCGGCTAGATAACGCTAGTCCTCTGCGTCGTCAGCGTCGGGTTAGGCATGGCGTCAGCCGTCGCCACTGGCGTGCAGGGCCGCTTGGCCTCAGTCGCAGCGTTGTCCGCCGCTTTTTCGCACCTCGCGGCTCCTCGCAGCAAACGTGCCGGCGCGAAGTCTCCGAGCGGGCGCGTTCTTTAAAAGTCGCACTCCCCCGCCCCTCCCGCCGCCCAAGGGCAGAAGTCGAAATTCAGGCCCACAAATCTTGCGCATCTGACTGACATCTGACATCTGACGTCTGACTGGCGCCTTGCTGTATGAGCGACGGCGGGGACTTCAAGCCTTCGCTAAATAACGCCGGGTAATTTCGTCGAGACATCGCGCCACCGTTGTGCGTCCTCGGCACGACGACGTGACGGCGTCGGGCGAACTGGTTCCGGCTGCGCGGGGCGAGCGGCGTCGGAACGCCTGCGTCGCCGCTAGATCGCGTAAACCGCCCGCCGCAGAGCCAGATTCCGTTGGCGGCTGCAGAGCCTCCGCCTACGACCCACCGCCTCTCCGCCATCATTGCTGTCCCGTCCGTAGGCTGCAAACTCTATTTGCCGCGTCTCTTTAAGCGGCGCGGCGAGGTTACTTTGAAGCGACCGTCTAGCTCAGCGGAACCGGGCCGAGGCTTCGAGTTCGAAGCTTACCGGGAGGAAGCGAGGAGTTGAAACCTGTCGCTAGGCGGCGCACTCGCTCAGCCCACTGGTTCGACTGCTCGCTATTTCAGCAGAGCGGTCAGCCGTGGCGGCGTTAAGTTCGGCCGTCGAATAACTGACCGGCCTGCTGCACGCTGGCACCGCTTCTGCGAAAGGCTAGCTTAGCTTTGTCTGAACGCCGCGAGAGTGGAGGTTTCTCTCTTGTGCGAGACGCGCGCCAGAAGTCAAACATGGCGGCCGACATGTCGGAGTCGCCTTTTGCAGCCTGCCACCTGAGTCACGCCTGCAAGACGGTGGGCAACTGGTCGCGCGTCTACCCGGCCTACCACCAGTTCGTCCAGGGCGCCTCGTCGGCCTTTCTCATCGGCCACCTGCAGGGCCGCGCCGGCGCGCTGCAGTACATCCGGGAGCAGAGTCTGATGCCCCTCAAGATGCTCCAGATTGGCAACGATTTAAACTGCACGGCGGCGGCCGCCTGAGGAGTCGTGCGGCCAGCGTCACCTCCGCCGCCGTCGTTCGCCGCGACGTGAGCCTCGCCGCGACTGCTCGCGGCGGCCGGTGCCGCCTCGAAAGCGGGCTGCGTCCTCTGCGCCACGCCCAGGCGCCTGTCGCCGAGTGCGCCAGGGGGCGTGGCGGCCGTGCCCGCAGCGCAACGCCTTGACGAGGAGGGGGGGCTCGAGGATCTGATTGACAGCATCTCTCTCGCGATTCGATATATTTTGAATATACCATAATTGCATAATTCCTGCTTTCGCCGTTCGCACACCGGCTGCGTGCCCTTTCCGTTCGGCGCCTCGAGCCTGAGCGTCGGTGCGCTTCCTTCGGGCCGCTGCGCTCGGTACGCGCGGTAGCTCTCGTAGCAGGGCCGTTGCAATTGCTATCTATTCCCCCGCCCGAAGCTCGTCGGCGCAATGGCGTCTGTTCTTGTCGCTGACCTTGCAGTGGGCTCGGTCGTCCTTGCAGTGGGCTCGGTCGAGCCGCAGGATCTGCAAACAGCTGCAGCAGTCAACTGCTGGCACACGAAGTAAGGAGAACTGACGCTTAGTCTCTGTCAGCCTAATTGTCTATCTGCCTATCTGTGTGTCTGTCTGTCTGTCACTCATAGGCCGCAGCTGGCTTGCAGTTACAATGTATCTCTGTGCGTTAGTTCTCACAGCCGAAAAGACTAATTGAGTGTTACGCAGGAGTTTTCTGTTGTACACTCGAAGCCGAAACGGCTTTCGGTAGGCATGCGGTAGCCAATAGACTTCGTCTCGAGCAAAAAGTGAGAAGCATAGAAGCTGAGTCACGAGAGAAGGCGAGGAGGAAGTGAGTGGCGTGAAAGTAGCAGCTCACGGCCGCTGGAAATGACGTGTCACCGGCGGTAGCAGGAGACACGATGATGTTGCCTGGGAATTGTCCACGCATCTTTCTACAGTCTACCCGCAAAGCTGACGCCTTGATTCACCCACCAACGGCCTACGAGCGTAGACAAAAGGGAGGGCCAATATATCAGACACAGAGAATCTGAGGGTACGTGGAGTCTGAAACTGGTGCAGTGAAATTCGGCTTAGTATGAAAGAGCCAAGATACGGCGAGCCCTGTAGGTGAGAGTAGGAACTTAGCTCTCTATTTCCATTGATCGATCCGTTTGATTGATCCGTTTGATCGATCCGTTTGATTGATCCGTCTATCATTATTTGATCGGTCCGTTGATCGACCCCATTGCAGCTCGTTCCGTAAAGGAAACAGACAGCTGAACCTCTGGGACTCGTTGAGTTACGTTGCAACCGAATCCACTGCCCAAACTACCCATCGTGCATCTGCCGGCGTCCTTAAAAACACGAGGCCTTATCTAAGAAGTCTTATCGAAATCGATCAGCCCGGGGTCAGCACCCCTGAGGCGCCGGAGTCAGCACCCCTGAGTGAGTATATAGCGTACGAAGGCTTTTGACTCACCGCCGCACGCGCAGTCTGCGACTTGAGAACTCGAAAGAATGTGCCTCGCTACAACACCTCGCTCGCTTCGAGCCGCTCTGATCGTCCTGCTAGTCGTCGCGTACTCGCCCGGTAAGCGCAACGCGAGCTCGGTCGACGACGCCTAGGCGTCTCGTCACCTGCCGAGTGGCTCGCATGAGCGCTCCAGCGGCGCGAATCTGCGCCTCTTCTCCGCATCAGCGCGAATCTGCTGCGCCTCCTCCTTAGGATCGACTCGCGCCTTCTACGTGGACACGAATGCTCCGTACAGCTTCGGCGCGCTCAACGTGTCGTTCGCCGTCGCCACCGCCGAAGAAAATGGGGCCATTCTGCATACCAACAGTAAGCGAGCACTCGCGCTCTCTCTCTCTCTCTCTCACTCTGGCTCGCCAGCAGCACTGTGCGCTTTGAAGCGGGGCGCCCCGCCTCGGCGGAGCTGTAATGGAATGGAATGATATCCGTCTGTAACTCCACAAAGCCACAGAGACCATGTGGGTGCTTCGCAGGAGAGTTTTGTACCGCACACTCACAGCCTGAGCGACTTTCAGACTTCATCTCACGCAACAAAGAGAAATAGCATAGCAGAAGCATGGCAGAGTCAGGAGAGCTGTTGAGGCAGTGAGTGGCGTGGAAGTAGCAGCTCAGGGTCGCTGTAAAGGATTAGCCATAGTCGGCAGCACGAAATGAGTTGTCATTGCGTAAGAATCGTGGAAGCGAGTTCCACAGTCTAGGATCTGCAGAGCTAAAGCTGCTGTCGCCAATGGTCTTCAAGCGGAGTTGTGCAACTGCTAATGTATTGTCCATACGAGATCTGATGGCACGAGGAGGAGGCTGAAACTGGTGCAGCAGTTCAGCTAGGTATAGAGGAGCAAAACCGTGGTCGTGGCCTTGGCCTTGTGGGTCAGCGTGAGAACTTCAAAAACTTCAAAAAGATCACATTTGCCCGATGTGCGCCCCCCCCCCCCGGCATCTTACTTGCGACGCGCGCCACCCGGTGGCGTGCGCACTGCCTGGCTCCAAGGTGGGCGCCTCCGCTGCGATCCGTCCGCTCGATCTTACGCTGGTGCGTGCACAAAAGCATGCCTCGCAGTTTGGGACTCTGATCTGCGGACTCGGCGACTGACGAAGCGCTATGTTTCAATGGCGCCTCGCCACTTGCCGCTAGGTCCGCGGCACCAAGTGCTCGCATTCCGCGAGCCGGGTCGTGGGCTCTCACGCGAGAGTCGAGCAGTGTGCAGCTCTTTAGCGCCAGAGGTAAGCTTTTTACAGCTAGAGGTAAAAGGTGCGCGCTGCTGGCGCTCTTCCGCCGCTATAGACGAATGAGGCCAGCGAGTCAGCGAGTCTTCGCCCTCACCTGAAAGGATCGCACCGGCCGTCGAGATGCTGTAGCGCACGCAGGCGAAAGAGGAAGGAGCGCGTTAAAAATGGGATTTAAATATTAAAAATGGGATTAAATATTAATTTTAAAAATGGGATTACATATTGATATCGATATCAATACTAAATTTAAAAATTGGATTAAACATTAATATTAAAAGTGGGAGTTGTCCGCCTGCGGCGGTGCCGCGATTCGATGGTCGAGCGCAGCGTCGCCGCATCTGATCGCACGAGAGATCTGACTGAGCAGAAGCGCACCCCAAAAAGCAGCGCCCGCGCTCTCGCCGGCGAGAGGCGCTTTAGTGGGGAAAAGCGCCTCTCGCCAGCCATTGCCATTACCGCCCAGCGTTTAGCGACTTGCGCTGCTGCCTCGTGCGAAGCTCGTCGCAAGTCAGTCAGCTATGGATGGCGAGCAGAAGGATATATGCAATATATCCTTCTATAATATGTGCTATATAACATATTATCTATTATCTATAGCACATATAGCAAGCACAGAAGTGCGATGAAGAAAGTCCTGCTCCTCTTTTTGCCCTGCGGGAGTGTGACTAACTGGAAGTTAACCGGAAGCTGCAGCAAGAGCAGCGGTTCTCAACCGTTCTAATGCTGCGACCCTTTAATACATACCGTCCTTGATGCTGCGACCCTTTAATACATACCGTCCTAATGCTGCGACCCTTTAATCCTCGTGTTGTGGCAACTCCCAAAATGTGGAAATGCCTGTTTTCCTACGGTCGTAGGCGACCCCTGTAAAAAGGTCGCTCGACCCCCGAAGGGGTCGCGACCCACAGGTTGCGAACCGCTAAGCGAGCTAGAGCTACCAGGTTGAGCGCCACTGAGAACTCTGGTCTCGGCGTGCTAGCTCCGCTCCGCCCACCACCGGAAGTTCGACCGGAAGTTGCGTGACCAGCGCGAAAGATGCTGGCTGACGATTGCCTATGCATCGACGGGCGTATGTTAAAAACATGTTACGAGACATTTCTTTGCTTGGAGTTTTGAGCGATAAGTTTTGGGTCTTGGCGATGACATTCTGCCTTCCACGTTGGAATTGACAGCTGGGGGGCATAGCTCCCATAGCAGAAAGGACGCTTTTGTATTCCGCTAAGACGCCATATTGGCTGCGGCACTTTACTGTTACTGCCTTCGCCTAGCGCATTCCAGTCTTCGGCGCCCAATTGAATAAACTCTTATAACCACATGGAATTTCATAATCACGGTAATTATCCTTCAATAAAAAAATTAAATAAAACTTGAAAATGCATTTGATATTTTGAAGTTCTCACTTATTATGTAGCTAGACTTTTCGCTCGTTCAACATGATGGATAAACTTTTGCAAGAATTAATGCAGTACAACGATAATATATTATTCTAAATCATTCATATTGCCCCGGAGTCTACTAGATCTTTTTGTACACAAAGCAGGCTTTATAGAATAGAACGTGTGTACAATTGCACGAGGCATCGGCACATATAGATTCATGAGTACGGAGAAATGTACGGGTGTTTTTTATTTTTCTTTTAAACGACATCAAATCTGGGGGTGCATCGATTTCAGTCAATTATAAGCAAGTCAACTGCACTCGCTTCCGCTTCGTCCTCTGTTTGTTTTTTCTGCCTCCTCTCTTTTTCCTCCGAATCCTAGACGCCGACGCCGACCATCGGCGTCCCCGTAGTACAGCCTCTTGAGTCGTTACATAGTATCATTATCTACTTATTATATACGTAGTATTAATTAGATGAGGCCCCATAGTACAGCCAGCCTCTTGAGTCATTCTTGAGTCGTTTATTCCTTATGAAAAGACTCTAAAAAAGTAAGTGCAGCCCTTCAAAATTCTATAACTTGCGTCGCTGTATTACCTTCAGCGCCGATGCGCAGCTCATTTGAAATGTCTCAGCTAGACGAGCGACGCTTCGCTAAAAGTAGCGTAAACGTCTGCTCGGTGTCTGGCCTCGGTGTTTAGCCTCGTTTGCATAGCCGAAGAAGAGCCTTAGTGGCTGTCTCGTCCGCTTAAACCGGGCAATAGAGAATAACGGTAACAATAATGCATCTGCATAGCTTCCTCACATAACTTCATCGCTTTCTAGCCATTTCAAACATGCTGTAAAAGCAACTTGATCCCAATAAATTAATAAATTCTCGCTGATTAAGCAGCTTCTTTTTGCATAGCGATAGAAGAGTCCTTACGGCTATCACCACCGCTTGCAGTGGCGATAAAGGATCGCCCACCGCAGGAATCGAACCCACGACCTCGGGATCGAGGTCGTGGGTTCGATTCCTGCGGTAGGCGATCCTATGCGGTGGGCGATTCAAAGCAACCGCCTTACCTAGTGTGCCATCACGGCTCACCGACCTATGGTTACTGGTAACAGGCAAAGTGTCAACTTGCAAATAAGGCTAGTGGGAGCATTCAAGGTTTCAGCGTGCATAAGCACAGAAAGAACACGTCGCAAGGACGCAACCAAAATATGCTGCGACAAGCAGGTGCGTTTTAAGAACTGCCGTATTTGAAGCCGGCGGCCTAGGTCATGTAGGTCACGAGGTCATGTAGTGTGAGTGCCTCAACCGGGCCACGTGTTGACTAGTCAGTAGGTTCTAGAAAAATGCCGAACACACTAAGTACACAATACGCTCTTTCCTCGGTAAACAAAAAGGGCAGGACCGACCCCTCTGCACGCCGCTGTCGCTTCTTCCGCCTCCACTTCACCCCACTTCCTTTTCCGCCCTCCCTTCCTCCTTCCCTTCCTCCTTACCTTCCACCTTTCCTTCCTCCTTAACTTCCGCCTTCCCATCCCCTTTACCTTCCGCCTTCCCTTCCCCCTTACCTTCCGCTTTCCCTTCCCCTTACCTTCCGCCTCCTTTTCACGCCACTTCCTTTTCCGCCTTTCCTTCCCCCTTACTTTCCGCCTTTCCTTCCCCTTTACCTTCCGCCTTCCCTTTTTCCTTACCTTCCGCCTTCCCTTCCTCCTTACCTTCCGCCTCCTCTTCACCCACTTCCTTTTCCGCCTTCCTTTCCCCCTTACCTTCCGCCTTCCCTTCCCCCTTACCTTCCGCCTTCCCTTCCCCTTTACCTTCCACCTTTCCTTCCCCTTTACCTTCCCCTCCTCCTTACCTTCTGCCTTCCCTTCCCCCACCTTCCGCCTCCTCTTCACTCCACTTCCTTTTCCGCCTTCCCTTTCCCCTTACCTCCCACCTTCCCCTCCTCTTTACCTTTCGCCTTCCCTTCCTCCTTTCCTTCCGCCTTCCCTTTCTCCTTACCTTCCGCCATCCCTTCCCTCTACCTTCCGCCTTTCTTTCCCCCTTACCTTACCCGTCCTCCTCTTCCCCCGCCTCCAGCATCCGGTCTCAGTGCCATCGGCGTATTTTTAAACGCACTGAAGCCCTTAAAAAGGTCACTTGCTTGCGGATAGACGCCGCTCGCAACGAATGGGAACGAATATAAAGCCACTGTCGCGGCTCGGCCGCGTGGAAGGAGGCGAAGGACCGATCGGGCTCCAAGCGACACCGTCCGGCTTCCGCTTTGCTCTACCGGGCGGCGCATCGCGTAATGCACTCTCAGAGGAATGTGCTTCCTTATTGTTCAGTTGCGTTCGCACTAACGAAAGAACGCCTACAATTTGCTTCCGGCCTCCGTTACTCACCAGCTTTGACTTTGAATCGTTTAAGGCTCAGCTAAAGACGCGTCTTTGCCGCTCAGCTTTCCCCGCGCCGCAGAGAACGTGCCTATTCTTTCAATTCAATTTTGCGTACTTCGCCAATTCAATATTAAGCGCATTTCATTGACCAGGGTTCCTGCTAACCAGTGGCCCTGGGCGTGGCTTTAGGCGTGTTTTTGCATTCCTGTCTGGACCTAGCTAGATATTAATTATTGTTTTACAACTTCACTCACGGCTAGTTTTATAGTGTCCGAATATAAATTTTTCCTTTTAAAGCGGTGGTTCTCAACCTTCCTAACGCCGCGACGCTTTAATACAGTTTCTCATGTTGCGGCGATCCCCAACCATAGAATTGTTGTAAGCAAAATGTGGAAATTCGGGCTTTCCGGTGGTCTTAAGCGACCCCTGTGAAAGAGTCGTTGGACGCCCAGAGGGGTCTCCACCCACAGGTGGAGAACCGCTGTCTTAATGCGTCTGACTACAGAACTTATTATTATTATTATCATCATCATTATTATTATTATTATTATTATTATTATAACTGCCTTAAAAAGTTCAAACGACAGCAGCTTTCCCTAGCGATAAGGTCAAACACGACGCCGCGCCGGCGCACCGTACGGGCAGCGTACACGCTCGCGAATTACGCAATTACCGCAGAGCGCGCCGCACTTAGCTTTAGGCGGTGCATTCAAGTGCTTTCAATCGCTTGCAGTCTTCTTCCCGACGCAACCTGACGACTACGCAGTCGTCTATTTCGTCGGAGGTGGACCCGACGGCGTCATTCCATCCATTATGTACGAGGACTTCCTGCGGCACTTGGCTTCGCATGGATTTATCGTCGTCGGCGTAGACTACTACTGGCCTTCCTGGCTCCCTGTGCGAAGGCGCAGAGAAATCAGGGTGACCGTGTCGGAGAAAATCATCGTGGATCACTTCATGCAGTTCGACTGGGTGAGTATGCCGCCGCCGCCTCCGCCGCCACTTCCGCCGCCGCACCGCCGCAGAGGCTGCTCACGCGGGTGTGAAGGGCGGTGTGGCGCGCGCCGCGTGGTATTTTCGCAGCAGACGCCACGGAGGCGCCTAGTGAAATGGAATGACGACCGGTTAAGGTGCTCCCCCGACCAAAGTTATATATTATACTTATGGCTGAGGTCATGGGCTCGAGCCTCGTGGCATGTGTGAAGCGCCTGTACAGAGACTAAGTTCTCTTGTGGCGCTATACAAATGAATTATACAAATGAATTATATATATATATAATGTATATTCTCGATATATATATATATAATGTATATTCTCGATATATATATATATTTAATGTATATTCTCTCTCTCTCTCTCTCTATATATATATATATATATATATATATATATATATATATATATATATATATATATATATATATATACAGCCGGGGCCCGCGAAATGGCCTAGATTGGACTCGTGTGGGTGCGCCGACCGCAACCGCTCGCCACTTCCGTTCGAGCCGGTTTTTAACGCACTGAAAAAGAATGTGCGTACGAGCGAAGCTCGAACCACTACCGATCAACGGCACTCTCTCGTACGCAGACAAATCGACCGAAGCACCTTGCGTCACGCGAGAACTGACGCCACGCTGCGGCTGCCATTTTTGGTTGCTCTGTCGCCGGGCGTTGAAACGGCGACGCGAGCTATATCAGCTTAGGGCTGACAATCACTGTTCCTGGCTCCTGAATTTGAATGGCTAGAAACCTATTATGCGATAAACTATGACTGAGGCCGCATAAAAGTTGACGCAACGAGATAGGCAGTGAGTTGAGATTACGGATTCGGCATTGGCATTTTAGCTGGTTTGAGTTCTAGGCCACGGAACTGTTGGTTTACATTATTTTGAAGGCTGTAACCCATGCTGCTGTCAAATAGAAGTCTGGGTTAGTGATATAGCTATATATTATATATATATATATATATATATATATATATATATATATATATACATATATATATGTATATATATATAATATTGTATAATTATAACATATATATATAACATAACATAACATATATATTATAACAATATATAGTATATATACATAAGTATAATATATAACTATAATATATAAATATGTAAAATATATAATATATGTATAAATACAATATATATTATATATAACATAAGATAATTAATATATTTAATGGTATAAGCTCTTTTCGTTGCTGCCGCATTCGTACTGCTACATCCTGATACTTGCGTGCATTAGTGAATTGCCTGCAATTCGCTCACCACGATACAAGGTTCGGGAGTCACTAGTATTTCTCGCGTGTCAGCAGGAACTATCGTCACTATGGTTTGTCTGTCTCTCTTTCTCTCTCTCTCTCTCTCTCTCTCTCTCTCTCTCTCTCTCTCTCTCTCTCTCTCTCTCTCTCTCTCTCTCTCTCTCTCTCTCTCTCTCTCTCTCTCTGTCTCCTCTCTCTCTCCCTCTCCCTCCTTCCCCAGGGGCTGCGAGAAAGGATGCCCGCGGTAATAATACCCCGAGCGTGGCTCGCTTTTACTCTTTTCAAAGTCTCCAGAGTTTTGGTCGTTTCACAAAGCAAGTCCTTACCAGAATTTTACATCAATGAACTCGGAGCTTAAATAAATAAATGAGCCACAGCATCTCCTTCTGGCGATTCCACACCTCTAGAAAAAGCTGCATTTAAGCGATTCGGAGAAACAGGTTGGCTGGACCGGGAATCACGGTCGACTCGCCGTGACAGCTTCTTTGTTGGGGCCAATGGCTGCCGATCGGACCTGGGTGCCAGGAGCGGAACGCTCGGAACGCTGCGAGCGGCTCCGGAAATAAAGTGTACAGCTGGGCTCGCGAAACTGGAACCAGGCGCACGCTGTGACGGCGTCAGCGAGGCTGACGCTCCCAACGAGTTGCTGAGGACGCTCAAATGCACTTCTCTATGCGCGCGAGATGACGATGCAAAGCATGGTAATGTAATGGAATGTAATAGTAATTTATCTCCGTCTGTAACTCCACAAAGCCACAAACTGTATGGATGTTATGCAGGAGAGTTTTGAATAGCATACTCACAGCCTCAGCCGCTTTCGGTACGCATTCGGTAGCCAACAGTCTTCATCTCACGAAACAAAGAGACATTGGGAAGCATAGCAGAGTCAGGAGAGCATTGAGGTAGTGAGTGCCGTGGAAGTAGCAGCTCAGGATCGCTGGAAATGATGAGCCATAGTCGGCAGTAGGAGAGTCGTTGCCATTGCGTAAGAATCGTGGAAGCGAGTTCCACAGTCTGGGACCGGCAGAGCTAAAGCTGCTGTCGCCAATGGTCTTCAAGCGGAGTTGTGGAACTGCTAATTTATTGTCCATACGGGATCTGGGGGGAACGAGGAGACTGAAACTGGTGCAGCAGTTCAGCTAGGTATGGAGGAGCCAAGCCCTGGCGGGCCTTGACGGTCAGCGTAAGAACTTGGCTCAGTATCCGTTGATCAACCGGCAGCAATTCTAGCTCTTTTAGCAAAGGAGACAAGTGGTCAAACCTCTGGGACTTGAAAATTAGCTTTAGAGCCATTCTCATATCTATTTTTAGTAACCTAGTTTCTTTTTTCGGAAGCCCGGCCAAAAGAAAATTAATATAATTAAGCCGAGACAGAACTAAGAAGTTAGTCAAAAATTTTAAGACTATGACAGCTTCATCGGCAGTGTCGCCCGTACGTCAGCAATGCACGTGCCTTCTCGATTACTTCTACATTCTGCAGCGAGAGAGGAGCCAGAGACAGAGGCAGAGAGAACCATCATGTGGCTACGCTGGAAAGCCTCGTTGCAATTACTTCAGCAGAGCTTTATAAGCGTGTATAGCGATACATCCGGCTCCTGACAATTGCATTTAAGGAACCGCTGATAAATCACGGAGACTGCTACAAACCACAGAGGGGGTATAAGCTGCTGCCAGGTTTTTTCGAAATGGCTTTTTAAGGAAAAGTCTGATTCGACTTTTTCATTCGACAATGCACGCCGTTTAACCAGACCGTCTCTCGGGCCATCCAATTCCGGGGAGTGAACCCCACCACCGGCAGAAGCAGCAAGCGTACCGCACGCACATCGCGTCTCGCCGCCGCCCGAGGCCGCCTGCTCCTCCAAAAATGCAGGGCGCGGCGCCCTTTCGGCGGAGGCGAAGCTGGCATTGACGATTGGCCGTCGCACGACGATTGACGATCGTCAATCGCCCTGGCTCTCTGCAGCTGAAGAAGAACCTGCGAAACTTCACGGGCAAAGCCGAGCCTCGCTGGGACCACACGGCCATCGGCTGCCACTCGGCCGGCTGCCAGGTCACGCTCGACATGGTGCTGAGGAACAACACGTTCGTCAACGTATGAGCGCGCAAGAGCAGCGCAGCCACGATCGTCTTGATCGCGGCGGCTCCGCAGCTGTCGCGTGGTCGGTCTCTGAGGCTGTGGCGGCGCGCGGCTCGTGGGCGGCCGCCGGCTCCACTTAATCGGCATTCGATCGTTGTTCGGAGCATTTCCGAAAAGCTCACGCACTGAACGCCTCATTCTTTCTCGTCAGCTGACGAGAGTGCATCTATTCGAGTTCCACTATCCATTCGATGGAGCCCGCCCTATTGCCGCCGCCGCCACCTCGTCGTCGCCGCTGAGCAGTGGCGACAAGGAGGTCGGCGCTCATCTCGCCTCCGTCACTTCCGCCCTTAGGCCACGCTTTTCATGGAGCCGGCGAGCGGCGACTTGAAGGCGCCCGTGCAGTTCCGCCTACCGGCGTACATGTACGGCACAGAGTACGCCGGCCAGTTTGATCCGTTCCCGTGCAGCATCCCCGGCTTGGACTACAATCACTTCTACAAGAACTGGAAATGTCCGCGCTACGTTACCGAGATCAAGGTACGCGAGCGCGACTATACTCCAGGCGCCCGGCCGCTGCTGCAACAAGGTATAGCTGTCCACCCGATCCGACCGATGCTCGTTGTAGGCCTACGGTCACTGTGACATTCTCAACAAGATCCCCTGGGAAAGTAAGTGGCACGAAAACTGGCAAACTTGCTCGTCAGATCCTCTGAGGGCCTCTGTATATCCCGAAGCACGCGCTGGAAACGCTCGAGCAAAAAGCAGATAACAGGCACAAAAGCAGACAAGAATCAGCGTAGTTAATACCGTTATTCGTAAGCACGGCCATAGACTTCTGGGCGAATCGCACCTGACACGAGACGCGGAATCAGCGTGTCCGATCTCGATGCCTCGAAGCCTCGGAGGCTTCTTCTTTTCTCGCTACTTTCACGCATCGTTTGGTCATGCGCTAGCTCACTGCAAGGC
>WPIO01000067.1:1310000-1382500 GCA_009760855.2 Cristatella mucedo | reverse complement strand
TATAGCGCCCTCGGAGAGCTCAATCTTATTCTAGGCACTATACCTTTGAAGCAATGCTTATTAGCAAGGCTTAAGTTTCAACGTGAGTTTGGCTGGTCTGCCAGACTTGTTCCAGTGTCTTTGACAGGAATGGTAGAAGGTTGAACGGGCGGAAGTTTTCTTGGTCTTATATTGCTTTCTTGGGTAATGGCCTGACTGCAGCTTTTTTGATAAGTTCATGGACGTGAGGCTAGTAACATATTTATGCATGGCTTCAGCAGAGCAGATCAATGCATCTTAAAAGCAGGACAGTGGGAATAAGGTCTATAGGACTAGTTGTCTTCTTTTTTTGGAAGTATACTTCAAGACGAGGTCACTAGTGGCCTTCTTGAGTGCAGACATTGAAGTGCTGCATGGAATTGAGGCAGGATGCCATGGGGATACTGCCACCCTAGCGATGGACTTTCTGATTTGATGGACTCCCTGATTTGATGGACTCCCTGATTTGATGGACTCCCTGATATGCCTTGCTGACAAAGAAGCGAGAGAAGCGATCAGCTAGATCATCACAAGAGTCACTGAGACATGAGCTAAACTGGAAGCGGTTAAGAACGATTTGTTGATCTTAAGACATCGGAATTTTTTGGATTTCGCATATGTAATTCAACAAATTTTTTATGCAAGCGAGACTTGGCCTTTGCAAGGATTGATTGGTACGATCTGCATTAGTCATTGTATGCCTTTCGATGGACAGTCATACACCAGAACCTGACAATTCTTTGCGAACAAAGGACGCCGTCTCAGCTGTGTTGGTAGGGGCTAACTCGGGCAGCAGTTGCAGCAGCCCAAGTCTTACAGCATTTGAATTTGGAGAGTCGCGACTAAACTATCGGTGTCCTAAGCTGCTGCCTCTTTGGAATACTCACCGTACATAAGTTGGATTTTCAATACACATTGTCTGCCAATCGAGGCCACTATGCAGTCAGGTGACCAAGTGCAAAAGAAACTCGGATTACACAGCCCACTGTGATAAAAAATGGCGAGTCTACGGATGCTCCTTCACTAGCAGCACAGCCGACTCTGACCTTCAGATAAAATTTTGAAACCCAGTTTTACATCAGTTGCAGACTATTAACAGCACTAGGAATCCATAATCAAATAAAATTGCAGCAGTCCGAACGCCCGGCCGCAAACACAAGGTCTATTTTGTCTCTCGTACTCTTGTACAATCATTGAGGCATTTAGTTGCTAGCCCCAGAGGTGCAGCAGACAACCGTTTTTCCTTAATGTCGATATCTGCCAGTATTTTGCATCAATGAAGCCCCAGCTTAAAGAAGCGTCTCTTCAGCTCAGTTTCCCTTTAGCCTCAGGGAACATATTTTACCTCGTACTTGGCTTACTTGAGTGAGTATGTCAGCTCAATCCTGAACCTTCCACTAATCTATTAACAACTGCAACATCGTAGAAACCTTGTTTTCTACATTCACTGTTCACACGAGGCGACAACAATGTTTATTGAAAGCAACGACACATTTGCAGCCTCGATCTTCGGCTGAAACAGATTAACTATGAAGCTACCGATGACTGCGCAGGCCAAATTCAGCTCCTCCAGTCCGACCAATAGTACCAATACAGCCACCGATAAACAGTGGCAAGATCCATTGCTGCCACGAATCAGTAGCAGAAAAACACTCCTGCCGCTATGCCAGGATTAAACCTCCGGCACTGCCGAAGGTTTGGTGCAAATAAGCCCATCCACTGCTATGCTGCTAGTCAGCACGTTGCTGCAGTTGGCTACAGCCCTTGTCATGTTTCTCCGACCGAGCAGCGAGTGCGTTGACCCATTTTCTTGCGAGTTACGCGATAATAAAATGTTTGGGGAAAGCTGGATTAGTTGTATCTGTGCTTCATACTTGTACGGCCAGGTACGACGGCCGGGGCAGCAGCCTCCAAAAGTGTATTCGCCGGAAATGCTTGCGTACGACTGCGATTCTAACGATAGGGCTCACTTTTAGCACCTTGTTTCATGCAATCCACTGCGGCCAAAACGACGAATCAATTGAAGTGACATCGTGGTTCGTTTAGTTCAGCCTCGACTTCAAAACCCTGAGATAAAGCATCTTAAATCCAGACGGTGGAAACGGCACAAAACGGCAAAGCACAAGAACCGAATGCAGTAACAGACTGTGCCTGCGCTTGATTGGAGCAAGAAGACAGGCATGAGACGCATGGAACCACGAACTGCGTGGAAATCAAAGGCTGCTATCTAACAATCCGATCGTGCAGCAAATCCAACAGCTCCGAAATTTTGCCTTCTCAGCAAATCAAACGACACAATCAAGGCTGACAAATGGACAAAGCACCAAAATGCGAATCACGGGCTGACGTCAGCAGTGAAGGGGACGTTTAAGCCTAGCATAGTAAACCGAAATGCACGACGGGTGGATTAGATTTAGCACTACTCACCCGATGGTGACCTCGGGTTAACTTTAGAGAGTCACGTGCGTCAAGTCTGCCATCATCAAATTTAAATCCAGTAGACTGTCGAATCAGGAAAAACTGCAAAACGTCATTTAGAATAAGTTTCAAGAGGCTGACCGACAAAAGTAATTACACCGAGCCAACAATATGGCGGCCGAGTAAATGACGGTGCCAGCTAGGGTGACAACTCATTTTCACATGAAAATCAGCTATCAGTGCCAATGACCGATTGCATGAACATGCATGAAAAATATTGGTAAAAAACCAAGGCTTACATGTGTTTTTATTTGTGACTTACTTGCAAAGATTCACTGGACACATGATACCGCTGACGAGTAATAAATGACATGAACTCATCGGATGCAAATATAACAAGACAATTTTCCTGCAAAGGAATAATAACGTGCAAGCTTAGGGCTTGATCGGAGTTGAATGAACTAAATGAACATAGCAATACGATCTTACTACATTTAGTGAGTAGCAATAAGCATCCAATGGAATATCTAACTGGATGGCTACATCTGCTGGAAATCAGTACGGTGTTCATTAAGAGATCACAAGCGTGACGGATTAGGTAAGGGGCAGCTTGAGATGAGGCTACAAACTGCAGTCTACTGTCCGTGGAAAATCATGCTACATGATCAGGCTGAATGGCCATCCGAGACATGGAACGCATTCGTTTTTTCGAGAAGAAATAACCTTGGCAAAAATTGACCTTTTAAACGACGTGAAGAGCATACTTAAGGAGAATACACGGCTGACATATGACAGATATGCAAGTAACGTAGGTGTAAGACCAATGACAAAAAGCACTATTGTGCTCGAACTGTGAACAATCACGGCTGATCCGGCACTTCGACATGCATCCGAGGTATTAAAGTATTATCCTTGTAACTCGCTGATTAAACTGTCTGACGAAAGGTAGGAACTAGATTAGAGGCCTCTTTATAAATAAAACCTGAGCTAGCAAGTGGCAGGAATAAAAAAAAACGTGCAGCATGCCCTATCAGATTGCTATGAGGACCACTAATTACCGCATTCGACGCCTTCTGCAATCACGAAGTGACGATAGAAACAGCAAATTTGGAAAAATCCTAATTGAGAAGCTAAAAGTGGTGACATCGAGTGTGTGCAAAGACTCTTGCGCATTTAAGCGAAAGCCAGCCTCTTGTGTAAGTAGGTTACCAAAGATAACACATTATACAATAGATCTATTGCTAGAGCCAACTTATATGACCAAATCTGATCGTCATAACAAGTTAGGCCAGGATACCAAACGAATATTTTCTTGCTAATTCTAAAGCCGCTAAATTTACTGCAAAATTGTTTCGTCTTTAGTCAAACACGATGCCTGTATATTGATAACAGGTAAATTGCACAGGCCTTGACCGAGGTAATTTTTCATAAGCATGCGACCCAGACTGGCAGTTATGCTTGGCAAAAAAACTGATCGGTGCCAATAACGTAGTTTTTTTAAAGAATTTGCATGCCTTCTTTTGTCTAGTCATCAAAACGAAATGGCCTTCATCCTTTACTTTCTATTGAGCTTATTACTGCATGTGATACCACTGACAGAACTAGTCACGAGTCGGCTCCCTCTGCCCAACGCCTTCATTACTGACTGGCTCATTTTCTCTTAGGGCTCATGTACATGACTACTTACACCAACGGTCACATGCTCGAACAAATTTTCTCCCACAACTGTATGCTATCATTGCCTAATAGTTTCAAGTTTCAGTGACCTTTCATTAGTGACATTTCATTCAGTGACATTTCATTCATTATTTTTATATATGGTCCACCTCAAGGTCTTCCTACTTTCAGCTACATAACATTGCTGAAATTCGCACATGTTTAGACAGGCATACCACATCTAAACTGGTCCATACATTTGTGAAGTCTCGTCTTGACTTCTGTGACTCACTGCTTGCTGGTCTACCTGCCTGTGCAATCAGGTTCTTACAGCTGGTGCAAAGCTTTGCAGCTAGGCTTGCTTGTCGTGAGTGTCAAAATTACTACATCACACCTCTTCTCGCCGACCTGCACTAATAGTCAAGAAGTGCATTGACTTCAAGGTTTTGTCATTTACTTTTAAATCCCTTTATTCTCCGTCTCCATCCTACCGATCAGAATCGCTATCCCACCGGGCGAGGAATCATACAACCCAGCCCGCTGCTCTGACTCGAATCGTTTAGCCATACACTTCGTACAAACTTCAAAACCCTTGAAAACCAAGCCTTTAGTTCGTACGCACCAAACGCCAGTAACTCATTACCGACGCACGTCGCAACGTGCCCTAGCCTGACGATATTCAAAAGGAAGCTTAAAACGCACCTCTTTATTACAGCATTTGTTGGGTCTCTGTGTTACACAGTAGCTAATAAGTCCCAATCCAGTTTTAGAGCTAATCACTCACTACACAGAATCAGGATTGCTTCAAATGTAAAACAAAGTTCTGAGGAATGCAGACTTAAGCATAGTCCTTCTGCTTGCTTATACATTTAGATCTAAAGATTTAAATTAAAAAAGATTCAAGATTTAGTTTTTGTGGCAGCTTTTGATACTATTGGCCATCAAGTCCATATCGAGTGCCTCTCATCTTTCCTGGGCATCATTGAGACAGCAATACAATGGTTCAGGTCATATCTCAGTGGGAGACTTCAAATCAATCATATGAATAAACAAAGATTGCAAAGATCGTCGGAGAAATCACGGAAGCATGGTTACCTCAGGACTCTGTGCTTGGCCCTGTTATTTTCACGGTTTATACTCTCCCTCTTGCCGACGTGACTGCAAGACTCAATCAAGGTTTTCAGCTCTATACGAATGACACTCGGTTGCACCTCTGCTTCGATCATTACCAGCCCTACAGAATATCAATTCTCTTACCTCCCTTGCTGCATTATTGATGGGATTCACACAACAATGGCAGCAAACTTTCTTAAATTAAAATGAAACCTACTTACTACTTATTGGAAAACTAAGTTCTAGTCAGAAATTGCAAAGGTTGACACTTACAATTGGTTCTGCAGGCATATCGCTTGCTGTATCTGCACGAAATATAGGCATTCTATTAAAAAGTGACCTCTCATTAGACGAACCCAAAATCTCCACATTCAAGTCAGCCTACTTTCAGCTACATAATATTGTTATAATAAATTCGGGCCTTTTTTAGACAGGGATACCACATCTAAATTGGTCCGTGCATTTGTGACATCCCGTCTTGACTTTTGTAACTCACTGCTTGCTGGTCTACCGGCCTGTGCTATCTGTGCTTACAGCTGGTATGAAGCTCTGCAGCTAGGCTTATCTGTCCTGAGAATCACAGGTTTCCACATTACACCAATTCTCGCCGACCTGCACTGGCTCCATGTCAAGCAATGGATCGACTTCAATGTTCTGTCCCTCACTTGTGGGTCGTTTCATTCTTTGGCTCTAACCTACCTATCAGATCCACTTCCCTCCATTGATAAGCATCGAACCACCTGCTTATCTTAATCTAATCGTTCAGCTACACCTCGTATGAATTCTTTTTAGACAGTGCCCTCCGTTTGTATGTTTCCAAAGCCGGGAACTCACTCCTCCTGATCGTCGTCATAACATCTCCTAACTTGACATTTAGAATAAAATTAAAAACCCACCTATTTATCACAACATTTCAGTTTATCTCGTTCGTCGTGTGCATGCTTATGCACGATGGCATTGCGCATGCAGCGACTAAGAATATTAGCATGCTGACCCTGTGCCTGGCAACTCTAACTGCTTGCTGACATGCTACCTCTAACCATTCGATCATGCTTCCTTCAAAGCACATGCAATTTTTCCAGACAGAGTAATTTCTAAGGGCACTACATAAATGTATTATGATTAGAAGTATTATTATTATTCGATTAGATTAGCAGATAGATGCTTACAAAAAATAAGAGACTATAGAAACTTACTCCATTGTATATCTGCAACTGGCGTGACCATACTCATACAGTGAATGCAAGGGCTCGAGATATCGTTAATGGTGGAAAAATAGAAGCTGATAACTGGACTAAACCCGCGATGTACGAAGCCAGGCTGACTACTACAGGGACGATTGACTACAGAGACGTAGAGGTGACGATTGGGGTTGGCATAGCACAACGACAAGCATGTTTGGTAGAATAAATAAATAGTCGGCATCACTTACCAGATAGTAACCTCTGGTTTACGATAAGAGAGCCACCTGCCCGAGTATGCATTCATCAAAAGTAAACCAAAGAGACTGTCAGATCAAAGTAAACTGCATAACACCACGTATGATTAGTTTCAGGAGACCAACAGATCATGGAAGTGAGACCAAGCTAACAAAGAGGGTACAAGGTAATTATGGCGTAGGCTAGTTTAATAAAAAAAAATGTTCTCATGAGTGTCAGCTCATCGTTCCAACGACAATTTGCATGTGAATAATGAATATCATTGAAATCCAAGGCCAGCAGGCGTTTCTAGTTGTGACTCACCATAAAACGTTCACCGGACTTATTATTCTGCTTGTGGGCTATAAATATGGGCTATAAATATGGGCTATAAATAACTTATGGGCTATAAATAACACGAATCATTCGGATCTGGAAGCCGTAGGATCCAAATATAACATACGATATGTTCCTGTTGAATCGATAATAAAGTGCATGCTAAGAAATTGATCGGGTTGAAATTAAATTATCAATAAAAGCCTACTACATACGGCGACAGAGTAAGCCTTACATGGCATATCGAACAAGCTAGGAAAGTGTAATGAAATTTGGGAGCCGTGTTCGTAAAGAGATCTTAAACGTACCGACAATTTCAGTAGAACCATGGTGGGAGCTACAAACAGCATTCTGCAGTCGGTGAAAAAAGAGGCTAATGCATCAGGCTCAATAGCCATCCAAGATATTAAACAGACTTATCTTTTTTTATAAGAAACAATAACCTTGGCCAAAATTGGGCGTCTAAACAATGTGACGAGTGTACTCGATGTAGGAGAAAGTGCTGATATAGATAATAAATGAGCACATAAGATGAGCAGATAGCATACGGTTGATTGGCACTAATGTGACCCATTAGGATTGTCACCTAACAGGGCAAAATAAATCCAACGCAGCATTAGATTATAAAACAAACAGCTGATTTCACCGCTGACGTGAGGCAGCAAAGGGCTCTAATGCATCTTTGTAGGTAAAACCAGAGCTAGCTGGTGGTAGGAATAAGTAAAAACAGAGCTAGCGAAGGTAGACATAAGTATAATAATATAAAAATAATAATATAACATAATAATAAATATATTGATGAGCCGTCTGATGAAAGGTAGCATAGGGCTGTGCTGCATTTTAGACGATATAAAATAAGCCGCCGAGTTTCGAGAACTTAAACTGCAGCAAGCAAATCGAATATATTAACACTTCACAAAATACTACAGTTGAAAACTGCTGAGATTGTGAATAGCCGAGTGCTGATAATCAAGAGTGATGACAACTATAGAAAAATTGACGATGTGATGTCAAGCCAATGATAGTACCCTCATACAGAGATACGTTCAAATAATGGCATGAAATGTGTAGAAGATAGTAAATCACCGGAAGACTAAAATTGTACAAAGGAGGCATACGACCAGAGCCGACTCACGTGACTCAATCTGACCATTGGCAAGTAGAGGGGCGCTAAAGCAAATGAATTTCATTTTTCTAATGAAACAGCTGTTAAATTATACAATCACTATCACTGATCATGATGCTCCATGAGATTTATTTTGGCTGACAAAATGTAACTACTGGAACAGACAAGACTTACAAGCTATCAAACGTATAGCTTAGCACCTTGACGCCTTAATGAAAACCGAAGACAAAATTCAACTGTATTGTTATATTCGAGCAGGCGTGAACGTACTGCATGCAAACTTGCAGCAATTTCAAGGGCATCAAATGCCAGAGCTTGCATCAAACAAAATGACAAAATAAACGCTGACGAATTGGCATCCACCGACACTGACATCACCAGTGAATGGGGAGATTAGAGCTGACATAGCTCACGGATATACAGGTCTGGCAGAATACAGATTTCTGCATCATTTTTTTATGATGACCCAGCAATCAAGCGAGAGAGTTGCCTACAAGGAGCATTCTTTCTTCAAAAACAAGTTAATGACACAAGAAAATCAATACATCGGGCAAATTCGGATTTCGGACACGTTAAATGTATAGCCACGGATTACCGACATTTGACTAAGCAACGAATGCTCCGACGTTTGACTAAGCTACAAATGTTAAGGGCAAGGTAATAATGGCTCCACCTTGGGTATAAGACAAATCGCATGGGAATGAATGAAATAATTCCAGGAATCATGAGCCAGCATAAGTTTCAAGTAGTGACTTACTATCAAATTGTACCCTGGCTAGGGGTCGGACCTACCACATGGCCGGATGTGCGGTGATGTGAGGTCACTACCATGCACACAAGGCAACGAGCACTAGAGGCCCGAGTGGAGCTGGATAGCACACTCGTTATTGTGACTTGTATACTCCTCGTTCCCCGTGTTTCGTGGCCCCCTTGTGAGTTGGTGTCTTTCGGCGGAAGCTCTCAACTGTGGTGGACGTCGACTCCGACTGGTCAAGCAGTTACTCCACTAGCCGGATCTTTTACGACGTACGCTCGCACTGTTGGAACAGAGTCGGTGCAATGGCAGGACTTCGGAGGCCGGCTGACCATCTAGCACGTTTGTTCGCACTTGCGGCGTCGTCTTGCACACCTTTAGTGTAATTTGTATAGGACCTTCCCTGTAGACTTTTTTAATTCTCATTTTGCTGTTGGCGCATGCGATATTATAAAGAGGTCCAACCTGACGGCTGCTCGTCTTACCCTAGCTCAGCTGCATGGCTAGCGGCAGTGTGGCCGGCGTATGACGGGGCTTGGCGGGAAATAGCTTCTGAATCCTGGAACTCGGCTAAAAAATTTCACTGGGCTGATGGTGCTGCCGATGGATTATGTTGGAGATCAACTCCTTAGATCTGAAAACCTTGGTGTGCTTTTATAACCTGTCATTTTAATATCATGCCCGTTAAGGAATTAATCTGAGTGGGACGAACGTAGCAACTAAAACCTATCACATCCTGTGAATGAGCACCAAATTAAGGCACAGCGAACTTCCTACCAGTGCTAGAATTTAGAAACTTAATCGTAGAGATCGCAATATCAAGATGCTTCAACTATTACCAACATAACTGACAATTTCTGACTATGAAACTTATAGACGAAGCAATGTGTGTTCTTGGTGCATAATAAAGAGCTCGGGTTGATAGACGACCAGAAAATACACTAAGGCAGAATATAAGGTGACTATGCACCGTTGTGCTTAAACAGTTAACAACTTCTCGATCACTGCCGAACTAACACTTTCAAAAGCATTTATCGTAGAAAATGACTTTGCAAATAAGACAGCTGATTTACCCGACTTGGGAAAGTTAGCATAGGGCTGTGATGCATTTTAGGCGATAAAAATGAGCCAAGTTTCAAGAATTTAAAAAGTTGTTGCAGGAAAATTATAATATTTAAAAGGTTCACAAAATACTGCAATCAAAAACTGCTGAGATTGTGAAAAGCTACCGATTGATGCATCGAGAGCGGCAAAATAATTTGTTTTTAATATTGACGTTGTGTTTTTCAAGCCAATGATGGGACTCTTATTGCAGAGATACGTTAAAACAATGGCGAGAAATGTGTAAAACATAGTGTGTCGCAAGGAGACTAAAACGTTACAAAGGCGACAAACGGCCAGACCCAACTCACATGACTTAATCTTATCGTCGGCAAAGAGAATCCACCGAGACTGACATCCCCGGTGGATGGGAATATTACGGCTGTCACAGCTAGCGAATGAACAGGCCTTGAAGACAACACAGTTGCAATCACTTTTTTGATGATGACCAAGTAATCAAGGTAGAAATTTTCCTGTGCAAAATATTCCTGCATTAAACGTAAATTTAAGGACGAGGGAAGATCAAAAAGCGCCAGAAAGCTTCAGTTCTAATTGGTTTAATGTAACAACCAATTAAAGACGGTAGACCAAGCAACAAGTATTAAGGGCAAGGTTATGATGGCGATGCTGCCATGGGCAACACTAATTTTTCACTTTACTTTTAATTGTTCACTTTACTTTTTAGCTGATCGTTTACAAAACCGATCGCACTGGACTGAATGGAAATCGTCCTGGAATCCTCTTCCGGCATGAGCTTACAAGGTAACTTGCTATCAAACGTTCACAGGGCTGGTGGTCATGCTGCTCATGCATTGTGTGGGACCTGAATTCGTTAGCTATGAAAGCCTTGGTGCCATTGAAACCTTGTAATTTGAACGAAGTGCAAGTTAGGGAAATGATCTGGGTGGTACTAATGCAGCAACAAAAGCCTATCGCTTCGATGGAAAGAGCTCCAAATTTAGGCACATCGAACTTGCTTACTGCAAGTGATAAAATTTAGTAACATAATCATAAAGAGATCTCGAACGTTGCATACAGGTTCACTTAGAGCTTCACGTGTCTACAAAAAGCTTTCGATAGTCCATAGTAAATAGGGGCTATAGAGTTGGGCTCAATGGACAACCAGGTCAATAGGAAATTAATCTTTTACAAGCATGAATAACATTGGCCAATGCTTAGCTTCTAAACACTTCACCAAGTGTACTTGATGCAAAACCGAGTGCTCACATAGACACAATACCAGCCCGTAAAGTAAGGCAGAATTTATGACGGCTACGCACTAGAGTGCTCAAAAAGTTACAACTTGTACGATAACAGCTGACCGAACACTTGGAAATGCATTTGATGTAGAAAAAGACTTTGCCTATGAACCAGCTAATTAAGCCGTCTGATGAAATTTTACAAAGAGCTGTGATGCATCTTAGGAGATATAAAGTGAGTTACCAAGTAGAAATAATTTAACAAATTGCAGCAGGCGAAATCGAATATTTAAAAGGTTCACAAAATACTACCATCGAAAACTGCTAAAATTATAAGAAGCTGAGGATTATAGCATCGAGAGTGGTGAAATCATAATTGAGAAGATTGACGTTAGGACTTTAATATAATGATTGAACTCTTAGTGCAAAGGTACTTTAAAACAGTGACAAGAAATTTGGAGAAAATATTACGTCGCCACGTGACTGACATTTTATAAAGGTGACAAACGACCAGAACACTACTCACGTGACTTCATCCGAATGTCACGAAAGAGAGGCCGCCAAAGCAAATGGATTTGATCGTGCAAATGGAAGGGCCACTAAATTCTATAAAAATCGATCACAATGCACTTTAAGGTTGATTTTGGCCGACAAAGGATAAATACAGAAGAAAACATGAAATAAAGGCTCACCAACGTGGCTACTAATAGTGATATGAGTAGCGTAGCACTGAGGTGCCATGATGTCAACTTAGGATAAAGAATGCACCTACTATGCTATACTAAGGCAGGCATGAACGTAGTAATACCATGCAGCCACTTCAAAGGCTTCAATTTCTAGCGCTTTTAAAAATGTAAACAACCCGATGAATGCTAAAAAATTGGCAATCGCCGAATTGGCCCTAGGATGGGAATATTAGGGCTGACATGGCTAACGAATATAAAGGTCTGCAAGGATGCAAACTTGGAATCATTTTTGATGACGACTCACCAATCAGGGTAAAGAATTGCCCGTGCAAAACATTCCGGCATCAAAGATTAACCTGGGACACGGGGAGTTCGAAGCACCCTGCAAATTTTGGTTTTGGATAAATCTCAAGTAACCACAGATTACAGACAATAGACTGAGCTACACATATTAAGGGCAAGGTAATAATGGCGCTACCTGGCGATTTCATGTTAAAACCACCTAAACATTTACAAAACATATCGCATGGGAATGAATGAAAATATTCCTTCAATCGTAGCCCACCGTGAGTTGCAAGTGGTAACTTACTCTCAAGCATTCACAGGGCTGACGATGCTGCTGATGCATTATGTGGGATTTGAACTCGTTGGATCTCAAAGCCTCGGTGTGCCATTATAACCTTGGCAGTCTACCGTCGTGCACGTAAGGAAAATGATCTTGGTGGAACGAACGCAACAACAAAAGCCTATCACATCCTGCGAAAGAGTTCAAACTTTGGGTATATCGAGCGTGCCTATTACAGGTGATAGAATTTGGAAACGCAATCGTACAGAGATCTCAAGCGTAGCATGCAGGTTCAGTTAGACCTTCATTTAAGTCTACAAATACAATCAGCAGTCTATATAAAAGAGGGGCTACAGAGTTGGGCTAAATGGACATCCTAGACATTAAAATGATTCTTCTTTTACCAGCATAAATGCCAATGGCCCAATATTAAGCTTCCCAAATCAGCAGTGCATGTACTGGATGCAAAATACAGTGTTTACAGACATGAAACGAGCACGTAAACTAAATCAGAATTTAAGGCTACTGAGCACCGTTGTGCTTGAACAGTTACAACTTGTACACTCACTGCTTACCGAACACTTTGGGAAGCATTTAACGTACAAAATTAATAAGCCTAAAACCCAGCTACTTAGGCAGTCTGATGAAAGGTCGCAAGGGGATGTGAGGCACCTTGGGAGATATAAACTAAGCTACCAAGTAGCGAGAACTGAAAACAATGTAAAGGCAAAATCGAATATTTGAAAGGTTCACAAATTACTGCATTCGAAAACGGCTGAGATTATGAGAAACTAAGGGTGGATGCATAGAGAATGGTGAAATCCTTTCAGGAAAGATAAAAGTCGTGATAACCCAATGCTGGGACTCTCGTGCAGAGATACGCTCAAACAGTGGCAAGAAAAGTATACTTTGTACGTCGTGAGGGGACTAACACTATACAAAGGTGACATACGACCACATCCAACAAGCGCAACTAAATCTGAACGCCAGGAAAGAGAGGCTGGCAAAGCGAGTGAATTTAATCTTACCTATAAAACGGCCATGAAATTATAAAGCCATTAATCAAAATGCACTTCAAGGTTCATTTTGGTTGACAAAGGGTAAATACAAAAGGAAATAAGACGTACAGGCTCAACAACGTGGCTACTGAAAGTAATCTGAGAACTGTATCACCTACCTGCCACAATAAAAACTTAAGATAGAGAATCCGACTACTAGCTCATATTAAAGCAGGCTTGAACGTAGTAATACTATCGTGCAACTTCAAGGGCTTCAAGTGGTAATGATTTCAACGAACAGAACGACCCAATGAATGCTGACAAATGGGCATTCACCGAGACAGACGTCACCGTAGGATGTGAAGATTAGGGTTCACATAGGTCACGGATATAAAGGCCTGGCCGAATACAGACTTAGGACCACTTTTTTATGATGACCCAGCAATCAGGGGAGAGGATTTCCAGTGCCAAGGGTTCCTGCATCACAAGTAAACCAAGGATGCAGGAAGGTCAAAGCACTCAGCCAAATTTGGTTTCGGATTAATCTAAAGTAATCCTCAGATTACAGACGATAGACTAAAAAAGGGGCAAGTTAAGGAGGAATGAAAATATTTCTGGAATCATAGGCCAGCAAGAGTTTCAAGTAGTGACTTACTATCAAACGCTCACAGGGATCATTGATGATCGCTGATGATCCGGCTGATGCATTATTATGTGGGAGATTAACTCATTCGATCCAAAACCCTAGATGCATCATTACAACCGTGACATTGCAACATCGTGCACGATATATAATTACATGTAATTAATTTGTATAGCGCCCCAGGAGAACCTCGTCTCTTTTCAGGCGCTTCACATATTCCTCCGGGCTCGAGCCCACGACCTCAGCCAGACCTTGGTCGGGGCGAGCACCTTAACCACTGGACCAAACCAGCTGATTTGAATGGAATGAACGTAGCAACAAAATCCTATCATTACCTGATCACCAAATTTAGGTACAACGAAATTGCTTACTACAGGTGCTAGAATTTGGAAACATAACCGTAAAGAGATCTCAAAGGTGGCATACAAGTTCAGTAAAAGCTTCACGTGAGTCTACAAACAGCAGTCGGCAGTCCATAGTAAAACCGGGCTACGGAGTTGTGCTTAGGGAACATTCAAGATATGAAAACTATTCACCTTTAACAAGCATACCTAATAATAGTTAACTATTAAGCTTCAAAACAAAGCAATGAGTACTTGATGTACAATAAAGAGCTCATATTAATAGGCAACGAGAAAATACCCTTTAGCAGAATATTTGGCCACCATACACTGTTGTGCTCGAACACTGAAATACTTGTAAGGTCACAGCCGAACTAACAGTTTGGAATGCATTTAATTTAGGCAATGACTTAGAGAGCTGATTGATTAAGCCGTCTGCTGAAAGGTAGCACAAGGCTGTGATGCATTTTAGGCGATATAAAATAAACCACCAAGCTTCGAGAATTTACCAAACTGTAGCAGGAAATTGAATATTTAAAAGGCTCACAAAATAATGCATTCGAAAACTGCTGAGACTATGAGAAGCTGAGGAGTGCTGCATCGATAGTGGTGAAATCATTATTAGGAAAATTGACGTTGTGATTTGAAGCCGGTGATGGGACTCTTAATGCAGAGATACATTAACAAAATGGCTAGATTTTTGTAAAAATGTAGTACGACACCAGGAGACTAAAAATTTACAAAGGTAACATACGACCAGAGCCAACTCACGTGACCTAATCTGATCATCGGCAAAAAGAGGCATCAAAGCAAATGAATTTTATCGTGCTAATGGAACGGCCGTGAAATTTTAAAAAC
This sequence comes from Cristatella mucedo, assembly GCA_009760855.2. Classification (NCBI taxonomy): domain Eukaryota; kingdom Metazoa; phylum Bryozoa; class Phylactolaemata; family Cristatellidae; genus Cristatella; species Cristatella mucedo. Next base: position 1,367,270 of record WPIO01000067.1, on the reverse strand, counting down.
CATCGATCCAAATACACTTTAAGGTTCATTTAAGCTGACAAAAGTTAGACACCGAAGCAAACAGGGCACAGACTCACAAAGGTGCCTATTGATGGTCATGCGAGTAGCATAGCACCTAGGTACTTTAATGAAAACATGGGATATACAATCCGACTACATTGTTATATTTAAGCAGGCATGAACGTATTGTATGCAAAGTTGCAGCAGTTGTGAGGGCTTCAAGTGCAAGAGCATTCAACAAACTACGACCAAAAAGAGGCTGACGAATACAAAACCTGCCGAGACTGACGTCGCAAGTGGATGGGAAGATTAAAAATAAATAAAAAAATACTAGCTGATTTAACAGCCTCTTTTTTATAGCGACAGAAGAGCCTTAACGGCTATCATCATCGCTTGCAGCAGCATTATAGGATCGCCCACTGCAGGATTCGAGCCTACAACCTTGGGACCAAGGTGGTGAAAAGCAACCGCCTTACCTGGTGAGCCATCACGACTCACCAGGTAAGGCCAAGATTACGGCTGGTATAGCTAACTGATAAACGGGTCTGGAATAATACATCACTTTTTAATGATGATCTCGTAATCAAGAAAGAGAATTGCTCGTGCAAAATATTCCGACATCAAAGGTAAACAAAGGACACGGAAAGCACCAATCAAAACATCAGTCCGGATCTGATTAAAGTAACAGCCGATTACAGGCATTACACTAAGCTACAAATATTAAGGGCAAGTTAATGATGCTGCCATCTAGAGCAACATTAGTTTGTCATGTTACAATCAGCTAATCATTTACAAAACGAATAGCATGGGAATAAATGAAAATCTTCCTAGAATCGTTGGCCAGCATGAGTTTACAGTGGTAACTTGCTATCAAACATTCACAGGGCTGATGCTGATGCGTTATGTGGGACTCCAATTCCATTGAACTGGAAGCCTTGAGGTGCCACTAAAACCTTGGACATTTTTACGTAACGCACGTTAGTTAGGACAATGATCTGGGTGGAACGAACGCAGCAACATAAGCCTATGACATCCTATGAAAGAGTATTAAATTTAGAAATATCCAACTTGCGTACTCCAGGTGATAAAATTTTGGAAACGAAATCATTAAGAGATATCAAACGAGGCATACAGGTTCTGTTAGAGCTTGACGTGAGTCTACAAACAGCAGTAAGTAGTCCATAGTAAAGAGGGCCACAGAGTCGAGTTCAATGAACATCAAGTCATTAAAATGAATCATCTTTCACCAGCATGAATGACGTCGACTAACTCCTATGCTTCTAAACACAGCAATCGGTGAACTTTATTAATGAGTGCTCGCAGAGACACCGAGTCAGCTATACAGAGTCAGCTAGTAAAATAAGGCACATATTAAGGTGACTGTGCAACGTTGTGCTCGAACAGTCACAACTTGCACAATCACGGCTGGCCAAACATTTTGAAATACATTTGATGTAGACATTGAGTTTGCCTGAAAGCCAGCTGATTAAGCCATCTGAAAAAAGGTAGCAAAGAGCTGTGATGCATTTTAGGCGATATAAAATAAGCTACCAAGTCTCGAGAGCTTAAGGATTGTAGCGGGCGCAATCAAGTATTTAAAAGATTCATAAACATTCAAACTTCAACAATCTAAAACTGCTGAGATTAATAGAAGCTAGAGATTGACTCGTCGAGTGTGGTCAAATAAATATTGGGAAGTTTGACATTGTTATTTCAAGCCAATAATAGGACTCTTAATGCAGAGATACGTGAAAACAATAGCAAGAAATGTGTAAAACAAATAGTGCGTCGCCATGAGGCTAACACTAACACAGATGACATTCGACCAGATCCAACTAACGTGACTTAATCTGAACTTCAGGAAAAAGAGGCTGCCAGAGCATATGAATGATATCTTGCTAATAGAACGGTGGCTAAATTCCAAAATTAGAGGTCAAAATGCACTTTAAGATTGATTTGCCTGACAAAGGATAAATATAGAAGTAAACACGACATAAAGGCTTACCAACGTGGCTACTGAAAGTCATCTGAGTAGCATAGCACTTAGATACAATGATATAAACTTAGTATAAGCAATCCAACTACTGCGTTATATTAAAGCAGGCATGAACGTGGTAAACCCCATGCAGCAACTTCAAGGGCTTCAATTGCTACCGATTTCAACAAACTGAACAACCCAGTGAATGCTGAAGAATTGGCATGCACTGACACTGACCATAGGATGGGAAGATTAGGGCTCACATAGCTTACGGATATCAAGGTCTGGCAGAATACAGACTTAGGACCACATTTTTTATGATTAACCAGCAATTAGGGGAGAGCATTTCTTGTGCAAAACGTTCCTGCATAAAAAATAAATAGAGAACACTAGAAGATCAAGGCACCCTGCAAAATTTGATTTTAGATTAGTCTCGAGTAAAGATTACATACGCTACACTAAGCCACAAATAGTAAGGGCAATGTAATAATGGTGCCACCTAATGACATTAATTTTTTATTTTAAAATCAGCTAAGCATTAACAAATATATCGCATGGAAATGAATGAAAATATTCCTTGAATCGTAGGCAACCATGACTTGCAAGTGGCAACTTACTCTCAAACGTTCACGGGGCTGATGATACTCCAGAAGAATTATGTGGGACCTGAACTTGTTTTATCTCAAAGCCTAAGTGTGCCATTATAACCTTGACAGTTTACCGTCGCGAACGTGAGGAAAATGATCTGGATGGAACGAACGTAGCAACAAAAGCCCATCACATCCTGTGAAAGAGCACTACATTTAGGAACATCGAACATGCTTACAGCAGGTGATAGACTTTGGAAACGCAATCGTAAAGAGATCTCAAACGTGGCATACAGGTTCAGTTAGAGCTTCACCTGTCTTGTAACAGCGATCGGCAGTCCATAATATAGAAGGGCTACATAGTCGGGCTCAATGAACATCCAAGACATAAAAGTAATTCATTTTTTACCAGCATAAATAACATTGGCCCAATATTAAGCTTTTAAATATGGCAGTGAGTGTACTTGACAAAAATTAGAGTGCTCACATAGACACAATAAGAGCCAGTAAACTAAGGCAGAATTTAAAGCGACCGTGCACTGTTGAGCTCGAACAGTTAAAACTTGTACAATCACCACTGACTGAACACTTTGGAATGCATTTAACGTAGAAAATAACTTCGCCTCTAAGCCAGCTGATTGATGTCTTATGAAAAGTAGCAATGGGCTGCGATGGCAATATAAAAGAAGCTACCATGTAGCGAGAATCAAACAAACTGTAGCAAGCCTAATTGAATATTTAAAATGAATTTGATCCTGCTAATCGAGCCGCCGCTAGATTCTGAAACCATCGATAAAAATACATTTTAGCATTGATTTTGGCTAACTAACACCGCGAATGCACCTCAACAAGGTTCAAGCATGTTTTGCAATCTACCAAGGTTTGAAAAGTTTGGAAACAAATTGCATATGATGCAGACATCTGTAAACTTTTTATTTGTAGATTTGTTGCTTCCAGTTCAGATCTAGGTTAGAAATCGTTTGCATAACCATTTTTCTTTTATGGGGAAGTCGACAGAACTTCCGGTCCTAGTTTTAACATATACGCCTTTCGAAAAAGGTAACTTAAACACATTGTATTGTGTGGCAAATTCTCTAAGCGTTTTCTTGAAGGTCGCCCTTAAGCTGGCATGAACATTGTGCGATTGTGCAGAAAATTTAAGGGCTGCAAGTGCTAGCCTTGTCAACAAACTGAACAACTCAAAAAGGCTGACGAATAGGCTAACGCCGAGCATACACAACAAAGACTGACCTCAACACGGTGGATGGGAAGATAAGGGATAAGACATAGCTCACGGATATACAGGTCTGGAAAAATACAGAGTTCGCATCACTTTTTGATGACGACCTTGGAATCATGGAAGAGAGTTACCTGCACAAAGGCTTCCTTAATCAAAAGTAAACCGAGGAGTCAGTAAGATCAAAGCGAGCTGCAAATTGTATTTCGGATTAGTTTAAAGTAACCAACCGACCACAAAAGTTACACCAAGCTAAAAATATTAAGGGCGAGTTAATGATGGATCCACCTAAGGTAATATCAATTTTTCACAGTACTATCAGCTAATCATTCAGAAGACAAATCGCACGGGAATGGATAAAAATATTCCTAATTTAAAGTCAGCATACTTTTTAAGTAGTGACTTAATGGCAAACGTTCACTGGGCTGATGATGCTGCTGATGATTGATGTGGGTCCTGAACTAGTTGGATCTAAAAGCCACACGAAATATGCCAGTACAACCATGATATTTTTATGTCGTGCACGTTAGGAAAATAAACTGGTTAAAATAAACGTACCGATAAAAGCCTAGCAGGTGCGGTTAAATATCATCAAATTCAAATGGCATATCGAACTAGATATCTACAAGTGATAGAATTTGGAACCGTGTTCTTAAAGAGATATCAAACGTGGCGTACAAGTTCTGTTAAAGCTTCAAGTCAGGCTACAAACAGCATTATGCTGTCCATAGTAGAGGGAGCAACTGAATCAGGTAGTGCACATCCAAGATATTAAAAGTATTCATTATTTGCGATCAGAAATGACCTCGTTCCAATATTTAGCTTTTAGACACTGTAGTGAGCATACTTGATGCAGAATGAAGTGCTGACATAGATATAAAATGAGCAAATAAAGTAAGGGCAGAACGTTAAGGATAATATGCACTGATGTGCTCGAAAAGTTAAAAACTTGTACAACTACGGGAGCCTTAACACTTTGAATGCATTCAATTTAGAAAATGATTTGACATATAAGCCAGCTGATTAGACCGTCTGATGAAAGATAGCAATGGGCTGTTATGCATCTTAGTCGATATAAAATAAGCTGGCAAGTAGCAAGAATAAGGCTATTTGCAGCATGCCCGAATCGAATATTTAAAAGGACCACCGATTACTGCGATCGAAACCTACTGCTATCATGAGGAGCTGACGAACATCATTTACCACACATGGTGAGAACCCACAAGTTTCAAAAGACGTATATTAGTAACTAGCTATGGAAATTAAGTGACGGAATTTAGTACAGTGTTAATGAAGAGAGCTCAAACGTGACGGAAAGGTCAGTTCCAGCTTGACACGAGGCAGCAAACAGCTTTCTGCAGTCTATGAAAACTCGGGGTAACAGGATCTGACTGAATAGCCACGCAAGAAAAACTCATTAATTTTTGCAAAATGAAATAACCTAGGCTTAAAATTAAGCTTCTAACCAGTGTGAAGAACATACTTGATGCTGAATAAATTGTTGACATTGGTCCAAAATGAATAAGTAACGTAAGCAGAGAACTTTGTAAGATAAGAGAACTTAGTAACTCAGGATTGTGTTCGGAGAGCCACCAATTTTGACTATCCTTGCTGACCTAAAACTCTAAAATTCAGGTTTTTAGCAAAGGATTCTACACATAATCCAGCTGATTAAACCGTCTCACAAAAGGTAGCGAAGGGTATGATACGTCTTAGTATATTAAATATGAGCTAGTGAGAGGTAGGAATTAAGGTAACTGGTGTATGTCCTAACGCATAGCTGATAGAACCACCCATTCTCTATACCCAGACTCTATACCCGCTGCTACCATGAGGAGGTGACGATGGAAGCAGCCAGCAAAATTGGGAAGGTAAATGTTGTGACGCCGAGCCGATGCCGACCCTTCTGAAGAAATCTACTCAGACGAAGGCAAGCCTAGCCTGGAAATTTTTTTAGAAATTGCCGATTTAACAGCCTTATTTGTATAGCTGTGGAAGAGCCTTAACAAATGTCACTATTTATTATTATTTATTACATTATTGAATGTAGAGCCTTAACAGCTATCACCATCGCCTGCAGTTGGCAACAACGGACCACCCACTGCAGGATTCAAACCCACGACTAGAAGAACACATTACTTATCTGACCTATAACCAGAGCCAACTTACATGACTTGATATGTTCATCAGGACAAGATAAGGCAGTACATCAAAGGAAATCGCTCTTGCCAATTCTACAGCCACTTAATTATAATGCCTTGGATCGGAATGCACTTTACGGTCAGTTTGTCTGCTTATACCGGTTTACAAAGTTATGGTGCTCGCTCCGACCAAGGCCTAGCTGAAGTCGTGGGCTCGAGCCCCGAGGCATACGTGAAGCGCCTGAATAGAGGCTACGTTCTCTTGGGGCGCTATACAAAGTAATTATGTTTTATTTTTTATTTTTTTAAACATTAAGGAACAGCACAGCGGTTAGTGACGGTATTTCTAGTATAGCAGCACCTAAACGCCAAAAACCAAGGATATAGAATTCAACTACATTGTGATCCTTAAACTGGCATGTCAGATACTGCGATCGTGAAGCTAAGACAAGCTAAAAATGTTGGCCTTCTAAAAAAACCGGCGCAACCCAATAAACATTGGTGAATGGGCTAAGCCCTGGCCAACAAATCAAGGCCTGAAGGCAGTAGTGGAGAGAGGGGATGATAAGTGCTGGCATATCACACTGACATGTACAGGCCGGTTTCCATCACTTGCATAATGGTAACGAGTTAACTGCGGAGAGGGACCTAAGCCAAATTTGTTTTCATCAAGGGGAATGTCGAAAAAACTACCAAAATTGTCCCAAAATCAAATATTTTTAAGGGCACCTTTTAAAAGACAAATATTCTATAAATGGGATTAAAAGTTGACTTCCAAGTAAAATAAAAAACATGCAAACCACCCCTAACGTGGATGTAAATCGGAAGCCACAGATGTACAGATAACCCTCTTACCGATCTCAACATCATCTGTGGATTACTAATCTGTCGATGCTCTGTAGAAAGAGGTGCATGTGTTAAGCTTGTTAAGGTGCATTACTGAGCCTTTTATACAGCTTCATTTTCAGTGTGGCTTGATATGTTCCCTAACTCGGCTAATGCTTGCTCTTGAGTTTGGTTGGATACATTTTGCTATACATGTCCATGATTGCATAAAATAAAGCTCCAGGACGTTTGATGACGTATACAGCCCAATGCATCTAACCAAAATCAGGAGTTTTTATAGAGACTACTGTAAAAAGTAGAGTTGAACTTGCTATTCAAATTTTAATCTGACAAGTGGCATGGAGTATCTGCCGATTTATGGAGTTTGCCAGACATCAAGGTACACTAAAAATGAAACAGTATAAAAGGCACAAGAATGCACCTCAATAAGCTTCAGGCATGTACTATCTACCCAGGTTGGACAAGTTAAGGTACCAGTCGCAGATGAAGACATCGATCAGTATTGTGTTGAATTGTTCCTTCTGGTTTACACATAGGTTTTAGGTGGTTTGCTTAATAATTTTGTTATGATTGTGGACGTTGTCAGAACTTCCGGTCTCAATTGTAACATATTTGTCTGTTGAAAGGCACCCTTAACAAATATTCGATTGTCTGACAAATGTTATCAGATTTATCTTGAGTGCCCCTAAAATTAAACTGATGATGTCGTATCAAATCACATTGCAGGGCGTCATGTTGTATAACTGTTAAGATATCGGCCGATCACAGAATATAGACGACGCTACAAAAATAGGGGTAAAGGAAATGATGGCACCAGCTAGGGTTATAAAAATTGTGATCATCACAATAAGCAAATCGTGCAAACGACCGATTGCATGGACATATAGGAAAAACATTCCTCGAAATCAAGGCCAGTGTGTTTCAAATTGTTACTTACTAGAAATGTTCACCAGACAGATGATACTGGTGACAGGTTAAAAAGTGACAACTCATTGGATCTGATAGCCGTTGCGTGCAAACTTAAGGTATGCTATCTTCCTACTAAATGAATATTAACGTGCTTGCTAATGAATTAATCGAGGTGAAATGAACGTAGCAATAAAGCTTTATTGTTAGTGTTGAGAGAGCTCAAGTTTTTTTCAAAAGGCATATCGAACACGCTAGCTAAATGTAACGGAAATAAGAACTGTGTTAATTAAAAGATCTCAAATATGAAGAAAAAGGCTGCTGTTGCAGCATGATATGAAGGCTTCTAATAACGGGATGAGCATACTCGAGGCAAAATGAAGGGATGACATAGATAACTAATTAGCAAGCAACGTAACCACAGAATGTAAAGATGGTAAGCACTGTAGTGAACGATTCGGACAATCACAGCGCAACACTCAAAAATTACAAAATCCAAAATTGGACAGCGAAACACTCCAAAATGCAAAATGTATCCACGGTAGCAAAGGATTATACACACAACCCAGCTGATTAAACCGTCAGACGATGTATCAAGTGAACTACTCTTTTGGTTAGTTTAAAGTAGGATTTAGAACGGTTATCCTGTGGAACATATGGCCATGGTTGAGCATCCAGCAGTAATATCATAAAACACGTTTGAAATTTAAACTGAACGAATGAAGGCACTAGAAAAGAAACAATGTACACACCCATGTTAATATGTCGTATGGTGCCATTACTTCGTTATTTTGTATAATTAACATCATTTTAATTGCTGACTTACAAGCCCAATTAGACTTGTTATCTCGTTACTCTATCCACAATCGATCGGCATGTATTACTTTACCATAGTTTATTACCAAAATACCATGCCTCTAATGGATACTAGTCTATTTTCTGCTCACTATCAAAGAAATGCCATTGTTACTGTTGTGTGCTGCGTTGTACGAGTGTGCAGTTATTGTGGGCTAATCGGCAAGGGGTGAAACTCCATAGCTACTCAAAAACTTGACTCATTACGCTTCATTGTACGACCTCAGCTGACTCACCGGTCGGATCTTTCTTCCAAGAACATATTTTGTGAGCCCTTATTGGTCTCACCTCATTCTTAACAAAGCAGTTACATTCAGGCAAAATTATGTTGTCAGAAAGGTTAAATGCCGCATTCTACAGCAGCATCCAGCTGTATACAGTACCGCCTCGGCTTGTTGTACGATGCTATGCACAAGAGGCTTATCATCTTCACAACATTGTCAGCAGCAGCAAATAGGACCAAGGTCACAGCCCTTAAAGCAGCAGGGCAACTACCACATGGTAAATCGCCAAGCTCTTAGCCTTTAGATTCATTCTGCACAGGTCAACATTGTCGTAGGGTTTTATTTACCTTTTAAGTCAATGAGAGCTCGACCTCGACACTCGACTGGTGGTCAAAGTATCGCTGAAGATGAAACCTCAGAGTCAACAAGCGATTCCAGCAGAGGCTTGCACTGCATCCCAAGCTAACTTTAATAGCAAACAAAGTTTTCACAAAAGTAATAAGCATCAAAATGGTTACCGACCATTTTGTACAGTGCTACAAGCTAAATAAATAAATACATAAATAATAAATAATTAAATAATAATACATAAATAATTAAAAATAACTATTTTTATATTATAAATAATTTAAAATACAATTATATAATTGTATTTAATTATTTTTATATTTGTATTATTATTATATAATATTGTTAAAATTTTATTTATTTAAAAAAATTATTTATTTATTTATTTATTTATTTATTATTAAATAAAATATTTTAAAATACAATTATTTTAACGTACAATTTTGTACAAAGCTACCACAGTAACTGCAGAAACTGTAGCTTGGGATACTGGCAGCAGCAGTGACAACAATTGCTAGCTGATGGAAAGTTAACCAAGACCACTCTCCATTATAAATGATGCAAGCTAAATTAAAATATTACACGTTGCCCATCGTTTTTTAAGATCGCATGCCGGCGTGTTGCAGTCAAATCTTTGGTAGCAAGATTTCCATAGGCATACGTGCTTCCCTGCAAATCACAGAGAATGCAAGGGCAAGTCCAGAAAGTAGAGGCGACCCAAGCAAACACCGTACCCAAACAAAGGTTGGTCTAACAGCCACCCACTGAGTAATTTGAAACTGCACAGGCCATCACGAGATTTTTTTCATAGCCAATTTACCAGGACATATTCGACTGATTGAGTAATGACTTCTAACGTCATGAATAGTGATTTAATAATAATAATAATAATAATCCACTTGATAAAACGCCCTCAGAGAACTCAATCTCTCTCTAGGCGCTTTACATTTTCGGCAAAGGGAAATGCAATTGAATGGTGAGTAGTATCATGCTTGATAAACAAACAAAATGAATAACGTGGTTAGGGGTGACATGCACAGGGTCAGCATGCAAATGTGGTTAGTGGCAGCATTCACAGTGTTAGCACTCGCAAGCACGTGAAGGACGAATCACAGAGACCCACTTAATGCTGTCTTAAATAGGTGTTTTTAAGTTCTTTTTAAATGTGGTCAAGTCAGGGGATGTTCTGACGCAAGTCGGAAGGGAGTTCCCGGCTTTGGGAGCATACGAACTGAATGCACGGTCTCCATAGGATTTAAGGTTTGTACGAGGTATTTGTAGACTGTTGGATTCCGAAAAGCGGGTGGTACGATGCTTGGCCTGATGGGGGAGTATATCTGACAGATAGGCTGGAGCCATAGAATGAAGGGACCTAAAAGTGAGCGACAAAACCTTGAAGTCAATCCGTTGCTTGACTGGTAGCCAGTGCAGGTCTGCGAGAAGTGGAGTAATGTGGCAACTGCGACGCTTTGCACCAGCTGCAATCGCCTGATCGCACATGCTGGTAGGCCAGTGAGCAGTGAGTTGCAGAAGTCGAGACGGGATGTCACGAATGCATGGACCAACTTGGACGTGGTATCCTTATCTAAACAAGCCCGAATTTTGGCAATGTTATAAAGCTGAAAATAGGCAGATTTGCCTGTGGAGCTGATACGGTCGTCTAACGAGAGGTCGCTTTGGAACATGACGCCTAGATCTCGAGCTGATTCAACGGGAGATTTATGCTGAGAGCCAATTTTGAGCGTCAGCCTTTCCAATTTCTGAATCACACTGGGTTTGCTTACAACTAGTAAGTTAGTTTTATCCTCGTTTAGTTTTAGAAAATTTGCTGCCATCCATGTGCGGATATCATCACTACATGAAGCAAGTGAGTTGAGAGAATTTGAGGTGCTCGAACGCTGGGAGGGATCAAAGCAAAGGTACAACTAAGTGTCGTCCGCATAGAAGTGAAAGCCTAGATTGTGCTTGGAAATCACATCAGCAAGAGGGAGAGTATAAACCATGAAAAGAACCGGACCTAGCACGGACCCCTCAGGTACCCCTTATTTCAGAGGTACCAAAGATGATCTTTGTCCATTCGCGTCAATACTCTGGTCTCCCACTGAGATAGGACCTGAACAATTGCAGAGCAGTGCCAGTGATGCCCAGGCGAGATGAGAGGCACTCTAGAAGAACTTTGTGATCGATAGTATCAAAAGCTGCCGAAAGATCAAGCAAAACAAGCAGAGACACTCTACCCATGTCTGCATTCCTAAGTAGGTCGTTGTATACCCTAAGCAATGCCGACTCTGTGGAGTGACTAGCTCTAAAGCCAGACTGGGACTTACTAGCAAGGTGTAAAGTTTCGATATATGAGTTCAGCTGGTCTGCCACGACCCGTTCCAGCGTCTTTGATAGGAATGGTAGAAGGGAGACTGGGCAGTAGTTGCTCAAGTTCTCTCGGTCAAGTGTCGCTTTCTTGAGAAGTGGCCTGACTACAGCTTTTTTGAAAGGTGCTGGGACATGACCTGAGGCTAATGACATATTTATGTTAGTTATGCATGGCAGCAGCAGATCAATGCAACGTAGGAGCAGGACAGTGGGAATAGGGTCCAGAGGATTTGTTGTCTTCTTTGATTGGGATACGAACTTCAGGACTAGATCACTAGTGACCTGCTTAAATGTAGACATTGAGGTGCAGGAATCGGGGAACAGCATTCTAGTGGGGATGTTGTCATCGCAGTGATGGATTCCCTGATCTTGTCTATCTTCTGCACAAAGAATCGAGAGAAGCGATCGGCTAGATCACAAGGATCATCAGGTAAGGAGCAAATCTGGGAGCGGTTGAGGAGATGGTTTATCGTCGACATCAGCATTTTTGGATTGTGCATCTGTGATTCAAAAAATAATCCTAGCTGATTAGACAGCCTCTTTTTGTATAGCGACAGAAGAGCCTTTACGGCTATCACCACCGCTTGCAGTGGCGATAAAGAATCGCCCACCACAGGAATCGAACCCACGACCTCGGGACCGAGGTCGTGAAAGCAACCGCCTTACCTAGTGTGCGATCACGGCTCACCACAATGTTTCTATAGAAGCTAGACTTGGCCTTTGCTAGGATCGATTGGTACGACCTATAGTAGTCTTCATATGCCTGTCGATGGACAGTCAGTCCTGATCTTGTGTATGCTTTTTCAAGCTTGCGCTTAGTAGACCTGGCTAATTTAATGGCTGTGGTAAACCATAGGCCGTCTGGACGAGGGCGCACAGTGCGCTTTGTCAGAGGTGCAAACTCGTCGAGAGTGTCAGCTAATGTCGTGTTGTAGCTATCTACCAATGACAGATCGGAGGGAGGACTGAGCAGCAGAGGTGAAGCAGATATTCTCGCAAGGACAGCATAGATGTCAAGGGTCTTGAGGTTTCGCGATTCACAGGTTATTTTAGAGGAGGTGGGCACACACTGTAGATTGAATGAGATCTGCATGTGGTCATATAAGCAGGATTCGGTAATAATTGGTGATGACAAAGTGCAGTTGTATGAAAAAATCTGGTCCGAGTGTGTGACCCTTGATGTGAGTAGGGCCATGCACATGAGCCAGAAGAGACAGTGAGTCAGTCAATGCACGAAATTCGGTGCTGAAAGCGTCAGATAAGTTATCAAAGTGAACGTTGAAATAGCAACTCTAGGAGATTAAGTTCTCTGAGGGCGCTTTATCAAGTGCATTATTATTATTATTATTATTATTAACTAGACCTCCAGTTTTGATTGATCTAGGGGTGAGAAAGAACGAGAAACCAGATGGGGTAGCGTCTTTAATTGTCGGGCAGTTTATCGACTTTAGCCAAGTTTCAGTTAGGGCGAGCAGGTCGATACTATTTTCCGAAATAAGATCGCTTATTACCAGAGGTTTATTGCACATTGAGCGAGGATTCCAAAGGCAAGCGTCATGTCTGGCCGATGGAGTTACAACAGGCCTGATGACCACTAAGTATGAGAAATTTACAATGATACATGTGGGGGAGCATGCTGAGCGGTTCGAGACAATGCTAGGAATACCGAACGAGCGGCTACTCAGCTTGCAGGTTCCGCCCAACGAGCTGCGTCTGATCTGGTGGTTTTGGCAACCGAGGCGGCTACAGGGTGCTTTTCTTTTGTTAATGCATAGTTCATGAATCTTAGCAACAACATTAATATCTAGGAATGCATTTGATCTACGATTATGAAGCGATAACAGCTGCTGACGATCATAACTAACATGCAGGTTACTAGCCGCCGGCGTAGCTAAGGCAGCCGCCGGCGTGGGAGACCCAACAGCCCGAAGCGATAAGCGTTTAGATATCCATAGGCACGTAATTTCTTACGTGCTACGGTCAAATAACCATCAGAATAACTTTAAACAGGTCTTAGCTGTATCATTTCCGTATACGATGCTCGTAAGAACTTCGGTTTTCGGAAGAATTCTGCAACGAACAAGAACGCACGTTAGAGCGCTCAATGTCAGGAGGCGAGCTCTGCTTTGTAGATGTATAGCTATTCACGCACGCGGTTATACAAATTAAAAATAAATAATGCCACTTGTGCAGTACAGCCACCAAAACTGGTTTGTCTAGCACTCACGTTGTACAAGAGGAAGGAGCATGGATTACATCCCCATGGAGCACCACTTCCATGGGCTATTGTGTTGGGTAGCAGACAAGTGAAATGGCAAAGCAAGTAGAACTCAATGCATTGCATTGTCTTTAGGCAAAACTTCAGCAATCATGGGCATACGATCGATCCAAACTGCTTTCAACAGCATGCACATGTAACACTGCCATATACTGTAATTGCGGGTAGCTCGTTTGGAGCCTCGTGAATGCCTTTGCACAAGCAAGGTGGAATGGAGCAAAAATGATCACCGTTTCTTACACATCTGAGAAACTACATATTTTAACATCCCGTGGACATATTTAAATCACAGGGTAAGTAATTTCATCAAGGAGAGAGGAAACCTCACTTCACTTCTCTTTTGGTTCCGAGAGAATGTTGCCATTTAACTTTGAATTTACTAAAGCACCGCAACCTTCTTAACACTATCTTCCAGGTTATAAAACTCAGGTGGCACATTTTCTTAGCAGAGCCTCGCGTGCTATTCCCACAGGCCTGTACTAAATAAAATATGCTAAATATGCGTGTCTCATGTTTATTTCTATCTCATTGGTATCACTTAATTACGATTTTTTTTGTATTCCTGGAATTTCTTGGTGACCTAACCAACCAAGTCACTTGGGTAACAATTCCTCCCCCTGGGCGGTCTCCCCATGGACGGCTGATGGAAGGACGGGCACGCTGCACGCTAACGGCACGGACAGGCTAACGGCACGAACAGGCTTGCACGCTAACGGGCAGGCACGGGCATGCACGCTAAGGGCAGGCACGTGCAGGCTCTCATTTTGTCTCGCTAATCGGCTGAAAGAAAATTTTAAATAATATAACAAACCCTTTTCTAGTCACAGAAAGCTAGAAATGAATGGCTGCAGGTCAACCGCGATTGCACGGCCCACTAGCCTTTCAAGCCCGAGATAGTTAGGGTGTAAGGGCGCGCGATGGCGGCACGACGAAGAGCAAAGCCCCCACAAGCGAGTCGTGGCGTTGTCGACGACGGATGTATTATATGATATAGCAGCCGTCGTGCGTGCTGCTTCGGAGCACGTGGTGTTAAGAGAGAGAGAGAGAGAAGAGAGTGGATAGCGTGCGTACAGGCCGACGCACAGGCAATGAACGCGTCACGTGCCGGGAAGGAGCGTTTCCGTTGGACGAACGGAACGTCGGCAGGGGGCGGAACCACGTGACGGCGATGACATTCCCACAAGAGGACCGAAAGCCGGTTGTGCCCTAGGGCAGGACTTTAGACCACCAGAAGCCGTTAATCCAGGATTCGTAGAGTGCAGTTACCGCTGCTGGTCCTTAATTAATTTCAAGCTGGCCCTCCAAAGATACCAGTATGTGTTTAAGCGGATTGCCTACAAATGGCACGATATAGGCTGTCGACTGTTTGAAGCTGTAACGTGTAACTGCCTCAGCTTTCTGAGTCTGCACAGCAGTAGTAGTAGCACTAAGGCTGCATTAACCGTGCATAACATTGTATAAGAATTTGTCTTAACCAGCCTTGGTTACAACTAAAAGAAACTAGTAGGCAAACTGACCTACTCGCGATTGGGCAGTCCGTTCCGGCCAGCTCGCGTTCAGTTATTCTAGGCGCAAGCTAGCTACGCATGCTTAAAATTATCAATGCAAAATGCAGCAATCATCTCGGGAAATTACTGGTTTGATATAATTGCTCGATGAATGCTCATAAAATGGCAGCTTGTGCTAGCAGTATTTCTCCCACGTGCATGTTTCCGAGGACGATAGGAAGGCTGCCGCCACACACACACAAAATTCTTTAGTGCCATTTACAAGGCAAAGAGACTTCACCTCGACGTAAGTGTAAGCCAACACATTACGGACAAGAATATATGGCAACACAATTTTCGTACCTAGCTACTGGACCCGTGCAGTTGAACCATGCCAACGTGACGGGGGGGGTAGCACGTGGCGGGTTGACTGCAGTAATGCGCCACCGACTGGTCAAGGCTGAGTTGTTTATCGCGACGACCAATTAGCTTTTACTTACACGCCATAAAGCCGTCCATTTCGAAATAGGTATGACATTGAGCGAGGGGGCATGTCGCCGCGCACAGGCCGGCAAGAGTGGCCACGAATGGCTGAATAGCCACGAATGCCGGCCACGATACCTGGCGCCACCAGACAGCCGGCAGTTAACGACCCGGAGCGAAGGCTGGATAAAGAGCCGCACTCGGAAGCTTTCATTCTATAATTATAAGCAACTTACGTTGTGTTAGTAAACTTGAGCACGCTCAAATATCTGTGCGCCCCCAGAGTCCTTCTCTGAGTGTCAGCCGCCTGCCACGCCGGAGAGGCGTCTGCAGGGCTCGCAACTAGAGGTTAAGGTTAAAGGCGATTATCACGTGACCACGCGACGCGACGCCCCTGAGCTCAGAATCGAGCACGTTTGCACCTGTACGTGGCGTATTTCGGCATGATCGGCAGCGTAAGTAGAGATTTATGAGTGACTGCCATTCTGTTTAAAGCGTATGCCATCACGTTGAATAATCTACGTGCGTGCATGTATATATAGGTAAGCACACGATGTGGCCAGGCTGCAACGCAGCGGTGTGGGCTAGGCGGCGCCGGACGGCTAGCACGTTCACGCCCACTTGGCTGGGCAAGTGGCAAAAACTTGTATCAAGAGCTCCGACGTGGACGAGAATATATATATATATATATATATATATAGAGAGAGAGAGAGAGAGAGAGAGAGAGAGAGAGAGAGAGAGAGAGAGAGAGAGAGGTGAGTGATATAGGAGACGCCTGCGAGCGCATCGCGACACGGTCGGTGGCTGCCGCCGAAAGTGGCACAGCTTTTCAACAAAGCGCTCCCAGTACTCCCAGGCTTGTCATCCTCGATGAGGTCACCCTTGAAGAACTGCTCCAGCGTCTCTTTTAGGCGCTGACGATTACGTTGATGTCGACGCTCTGCCTGCTCGATCGAATATCTGCGACTTAACAAAACGGCGGTGACCTGAGCTCAACCACCACCGAATGCTGGATGCACGTGAAATCCTGAGCCACTCTCTAACCATTGGGGGAAAGAGCTGTGACAGTTATATTGATAATAAAAATTAAGAGCCCTGTATATATTGAGACGTGTAGAGCGACTAGAGACAATAACTTGCACTGTCGCAGCACACAGAAACTAATAAAAAGAAACCCGCGTGTATAACCAGGTGGATAACAATAAAAATAATAGTCGTACATTTGATATATCGCCCTCATAGAACTTAAACTCTTTCAGGACACTTTAAATTTGCTGCAAAGGAAGCACGATCGAATGGTTAGTGACAGGATGCTCAATAAACAATAAGAAAAGCATGGTTCGACGGTGGCATGCACAGGGTCAGCATGCGAGTACGGTTAGTGGTAGCATGCAGTGTCAGCACGCATAAGCACATAAAGGACGAATCGCAGGAATCCGCTCAATGCTGCGATAAAAAGATACGTTTTTAGTTTCTTTTTAAATGAGGAAAAGTCAGGGGACGTCGTGATGCAAGTCGGGATTGAGTTCCAGGCTTTGGGAGCATACGAACTAAAGGCACGGAGGGAGTGAAGATGAGCGGTTTTGAGCTGTTTTAAATTTCAAATCATTGGATGTCCTTATTTTATTAGTACCCAGCTATAGGCGTGGGTGCATAGAAATTGGGGCTACGGGATTCCAGGTTGGCAAAGGGCAGAGCTAAAAAGGTGTCTGATGGCGACGAAAGTATCGAGAGCCCAACATCATTCAACATGCGATTGAGATTAGTCAGCTTTAGATCCTGTCGATGCGATATCCAGCCGAAGATTTTCTTTTAAGCCATTATAGACTGCAGCTGTTAACGCCAACTAGCAGATCCATTGTATTGCTTTTATTCAAATGTTTTTTAGTCTTCTCACGGTGGATGACGCACGGTACGAACGAATAGCTGCTTAGTGGTACGTAGTCGCTATACCCTTGAAGCTCAAACAATAGTTGAATTTTATTATCTAGCACTGGTCAACAGCAACAGCCCATATATACTGCTTCAATTGCATACATCGAGTAAATTGCAGCGACATTTCCACTATCTATTGGAAGTAAAAAGGGTCAACTCAGACCGTAAGTACATGCTTCTGAATCTCAAATCCGGGGACCGATTACTCTGCACTACGGTGGGGGCTAACTCAGACAATGGTGGCAATGGTCCAAGACTTCACATTTGAATTTTTGGAGCCGCGACCTAACTTCTTGGAGTCCTGTGCCTTATCTTGCAGTCAGTTAACAAAGTTCGGAGGAATTTTGATTACCCGGCCCACTCAGCTCATTCTGCGATAGAAATGGTGAGTCCCCGGATGTTTCCTTCACTAGAACTGCTGATTCTGACCTTCAGACCAGCCTCTGAGTTCTGTACCGGTTGCAGACGATTAACAGCACCAGTCAGGAATACTAAATCAAGGCAATTACAGTAGCGTGAACTCAATGCCACAAAGACGAGGTCTAGTTTGGCTGTCGTACTCTCGTCTAAGCATCGAGGCCTGCAATTGCCAACTCACAGTCGTGCAGCAGGTAACGGCTTATTACATGTCGATACTTGCTTCATTAGTCCCAGCTAAAGAAGCATCTCTTCAGCTCAGTTTAACCCCAGTGGACATTTTTCTTACAGCGAACTTGGCTTACTTAAGTCGAGTTTGTCTTCTACATCCTGAACCGCCACTAATCTCTCAGCAACTCACACATAAGAATCTTGCTTTCTACATTCATTGTTCTAAACGAGGCGACGACAATGTTTATTAAAAGCAACGACACATTTGCAGCCCCGATCTTCGGCTGAAGCAGGTAAACTATGAAGCTACCGATGACGGTGCAGGCCAAATTCAGCTCCTCCAGTCCGACCAATAGTACCAATACAGCCACTGGTAAACAGTGGCAAGATCAATTGCTGCCACGAATCAGCAGCAGAAAGAACAGGCTGCTGCTGCCACCCTGCCAGGATTAAACCTCCAGCACTGCCGAAGGTTTGATGCAAAAAAGCCCACCAACTGCTATGCTGCTAGTCAGCACCTTGCTGGCAGTTGGCAACAGTCCTTGTCATGTTTCTCTAACCGAGCAGCGAGTGACTTGGCCCGTTTGCTTGCGATATACAAGGAAATAAAATTATAAGGGAAAGCTTAATTAGTTGTCCTTGTGCTCCGTGCTTGCACGGCCTGGTACGACGGCCGGGGCAGTAACCTGCCCCTGGTGTCTCCCGGCAGTGTTTGTGTACGACGACGATGATAACGACGAGGTTCACTTTCAGCACCTTGTTTCATACAACCCACTTCGGCCGATGTAACGGACCCATTTTATGACGTCGTGATCCGAGTAGTTCAGCTTCGACTCAAAAACCTTGAGATAGCGCACCTTAAATCCGGACGGTGCAAAAGGTACCTGCAAAGCACAAGAATCGATCGCAGTAAGAGAATGCCTGCACGAGTGTCGACTGCAGCAAGGTGACAGGCACGAGGAGCCTACCTCGAACTGCATGGAAATCGGGGGTCGCGTCCACTTCTTGCGGTCGCTCGTGGTCAGCAGTTCCACTTCGGCACTGAGCTGACACTCCTTCATGCCTCCCATGCGCTTGATTCTGCAGCGCACAAAAGGCAACAATAGAGCAAGATCATGGCCGTGCACAAGATACAACACACTGACATACCTAAAGACTGGGAGAAAATCTGATGAAATGCAGACCCCGTGAGGGAAGAAATCGATCGTTGCAGGATGGAATGCTTGACTTGGTGACTACCACAGCTCGGAATGACTTCGTATTTATTGCTCACTGCCGTATCGGGGCCTCGAGAGGCACTAGAGCAGTACTCAAGACCGCGTTCTCACTACTACAGCTAGCACGATGAAGCACGAATCGGCACAAATCCTGAGTGGGCACAATGAACCACGGCAGGAGCATGCACTAGTCCCAAACGGCAGCACAGCATCTTACTTCCATACGATGGCATTCTCGCTGGCCTTGTACTTGGCACTGCCTTTCATGCACAGCACCTGCACGCCGCTCGTGTTAAGCGGCGTAGGAATTCGTACCTACAGTACAGGAGGCACCGAGATGAACGAGCAGTACAGCCAGAAGTACAGACAAAAAACAGCCGATCGTGGGGAAGATCAGTGTGCTAACTAACACATAATGTAGAGGTGAGGCAGGCAAGCACAGCACACCTGGAACGCACAGACCGATGAGCACAGATGAGGTCACCTCTGCACAAGCTATTTAGACAAGACCTGAAGAGAATGAGCTGATTAGGGCATACAGATCGTAGCCGAGTTAGACGGCGCTCCCACTTAACGACACAAGCCCAGGGCAGCCGTTGCTTGATGCTTTGCTGCAAGCGGGCAAAGGCTGCCTAGGGTCTTGTGGCGTTACATAAATGAGGCCGTTAAATACGCCACTTTTTCGAAGTTTTACCTCCACTTTTTGCGCCAGAAGCGATGGCTTGAAATTTGATTTAACGACGACCTTGACTTCCATCTTGGACTTGCCAACTTCCCTCACCAATGGAATGACTCGGAAAGGAAGATTAATATCCTTCGTCGTACGATACCTGCATTCGAGAAAACACTGGTGAAAGGACTGATGGCTCAGATATTCCGGCAGTGTGAGAGCTGAAGACGCTCTCTAAATTTCAGACACACACACACACACGACTCAGCACTGCATGCAGGTGCTTCACATGTCTTCACTGTGAGTGCCGCGTCACCGGTTTGGCTGTGAGACAACATTGAGCAAACACTGGTTCAAGCAATGCATCTCAGCAATATTTCTTTTTGAACACGCGTACATATACGACATCGTAACACAAGAAACTTTAGCTCTGCAGGTCCTAGACTGTGGAACTCGCTTCCACAATTCTCACTCAACGACAACTACTCTCCTACTGCCGACTATGGCTGATCCTTTTCAGCAGTCCTGAGCTGCTACTTCCATGCTACTCACTACCTCAACTGGTCTCTTGACTCTGCTATGCTTCCCAATTTCTCTTTGTTGCGTGAGACGAAGTCTGTTGGCTACCGAATGCGTACCGAAAGCAGCTTAGGCTGTGAGTGCACTATATAAAACTCTCCTGTGTAACACCCACATGGTCTTTAGGACTTTGTGGAGTTACAGAAGGAGATACATTACATTAAATTACATGAGCTAAAGCTGTTAACAGGCAGGTGCACGTTCCAATATCACGACTTGGGACACGAGCAAAATCGTTCATGTCTGGCTATGTCGGTGCATTAGGACACCGAGAGCTATGGCCAAGCGTGTGGCTGGACTAGAAGGCTTTGTTTGCTCTTTTAATAGCTGATGCTGTTGTGCGGCCATTAAAATGTGCTCGGAATCTAGGTGTCGTCTTCGACAGCTGCCTACAAAAGCTTTGTTAAGAAGACTGGGTCCACATCTAGCCATCACGTCTGACCAATATATCTAAGATTGGGAACTGTATTCCACAGTGGCCTGCAAAGATTTAACTAGCTCCTTAGTTCTGCCTCGGTTAGATTATTGTAATTCCCTTTTGGCTGGGCTACCAAAAAAAGTCATTAGGACCACTGCAGGCAACAACGAATATGGCTGCAAGGCTATTTTACAAATCCAAGAGGTTTGACCATGTGTTTTCCTAGCTGAAAGAGCTTTGATGGCTACCGGTTGATCAATTGATACAGAGTAAAGTTCTAACGCTAACCCACAAGGCCTTCCACAGCTTGGCTCCTTCACACCTAGAAGCTTTTGCTCTGCAGGTCCTACACTGGAATTCAGTTCCACAATTCTTAAGCAACGACAAGTACTCTGCTGCTGGCGACTACAGCACATCCGTTTCAGCCGTCCTGAGCTGCTACTTCCTTGCTACTCATTACCTCCACTGCTCTCCTGATTCAGCTATGCTTCTGACTTTCTCTTTCTGGCATAAGATGAAGTCTGCTTGTTTCCGAATGCGTACCGAAAGTGGCTTAGGCTGTGAGTGCGCTATATAAAACTATCCTGCATAGCACCCACAGCTATCCTGCATAGCACCCACGTAGTCTTTGTGGAGTTACAGACGACCACAAATATAGCTCTCACCTCAAGATTTGCTTTATCAAGAGTCAAGCCGTCAGAAAGTCAACTAGCCAACAGAAGTTGTTGGCAATTTCGACGATTAGCCAGCCTTCAGCCACTTGATCGACCCGAACGATGCAAAATAGAGAAATGGGGAGTCCCACCCTAACAAAGAGTAAAGACCAACCCATCCCCACACGACCTTCCTTAGGTTATCACGTGACAATAGATTTGGTCTTAGCGGTTCACAAGTGCAAGTATAATCTGAGGAAGCCATGCCAAGGAGCGAGCTTGAGACCAAAATCTGCACCTGGGTTCAACCACCGAGTACAGGCACTGAGCGAAGCTGTCTAATCTGTTGTCATGCTAGCTGATTCAACAGCCACTTCTCTATAGCGACCGAAGAGCCTTTACAAGCTAATCGCCCACAGCAGGATTCGAACCCACGACTTCGGGACCGTGGCCATAAAAAGCAACCGCTTAACCTAGTGTGCCACCACGGCTCATGCAACTGTGTCAGCCATCGGATTTATTTGGGAGGCCTCATTCCAAATGGAGAACCGGTAACCTATATGGCGTTGGTCCAAACGTTTGCGTCGCCCAAAGGACGGCGCGCAAAGGAAAGAGGAGCAAGGAATAAATGGAACCTGCGAATACAATCGCAGCTCGACTTAATAATTATTTATCTAATAATTAATTATTTATTTAGGCCTCGTCGAATGTTTTCTATGAGCATCTCTAGCTAGGAAGAGCACATTTTGAGTAGAGGCCATATTCAGGTTGCAGTCTTACTTATGGTGCCACGCAACCGTTGACTTCCCAGTAAGTGATTGGCATCAGCTAACCCGCACAAAATCCAACAGGAGGTTTGAAACATCCACAGCCTCAGCTTACGTAGAGATGCCACGGCGGTGCTGGTAGCACCAGACAGAACTCGCACACTTTCATTATTATATGCCAAGTCTGGTGTCAGAGTGCCGAGTTATAAAGGGTCGGCCTGGCCTGAACCGCTGAACCTTCTAGGGGTAGTGAATTTTCCTTTGTGTTTCCTTTTCCCAGTGTGAATTTTCCTTTGCCTGCTAGTGTGTGCTGATGGTGTATGCGCTGTCACTAAACAATTGACTTCCTTTTCCAGTATGTATGGGGAGAGAGAGAGAGAGAGAGAGAGAGAGAGAGATCTAGTTCTCGTAGCTTGGCACACATAGGTAATGTCATTATCATTACTAGTATTACGTCTGAGCAAGCCGAGCATGGTGGGATAGGCTTAATGGAGACTGCAGCGGGTGGCAGCAGCCTTCCCATGCATCTGCTTTACTGGCTAACTCCATGCATAAGCTTCTGCACGACTCCTCGAGCTAGATTAATCCGAGTGCCCTATTTCACTCTATAGTGGGTCAGTGTGTTGGGCATGCCACTAAGAACAT
Organism: Cristatella mucedo; assembly: GCA_009760855.2. NCBI lineage: Eukaryota > Metazoa > Bryozoa > Phylactolaemata > Cristatellidae > Cristatella > Cristatella mucedo. The sequence goes on along the minus strand of WPIO01000067.1, from coordinate 1,344,058 downwards.
GCTCGCTTCTTGCAGAGACACGCCCAAGAACGCTGGCATTGGTAAAATAAGGGAAACTAATCCACTCGGGCTGCACGGCTACGAAAACTGATGCAGATGACAAGAGTCGGATGAAACCGGGGCTCCTGTAGGAGCGAGTCGACCACAGGCATGCATTCACAAGCTCGCGGGGTGGCACACAGCAGAGCGGCAAGCAATTACTTCATCAGCTCGAACTCTCCATCGGGCGGTATGAAGCTGATGCTGTGCTCTGTCTCGAATTTGCTCAGCTTGACGCACTGATGGAACTGGCAGTCGTCAATGGCGATGGCCAGCTTGCCGCTTGCTGACGACACGGCCCCAGAAGGCGTGGACGACGAGCTGTGACGGCAAGCAGACAGACGATCGAGCACTAGACGGACGACTGACTCAGACCAGCGAAGCAGCAGCAACTGACTAAGCAAAGCGTGGAGCATGGGCAGCGAAATTTATCTCGGAGGGGGGAGGGAGGCTAACGACAGCCTTGGAGGAGCGCCAGGTCTACCTGGTGCGATTTGAGGCCCCACACACACACTGACAGCAGCAAGCACGGACTGCAGCACGGCTGCAGCAGCAACACGCAGCCAGAGGATCTGCCGCTCTTGCAAGTGTTGCAGCAGCAGCTCGAGCAGCGGCAGCTCCAGCTGCTGCCCTCGCAAGCACCAAGCAGCAGCAGCTGCAGGACGATGCACATGAGTGGCACGGTGGCACCGAGGCAGGCCGCTGGCGCTCACCTGCGAAGGGCCTCGTCTGCGCCCGACTTGCCCCTTTGGTCCATGATGACCTTGTCGTTGATGCCAAATTTGCACTCCGGCATGCCGCTGAGGTACGACTTCATGACGATGCGACCTGCCACGTGTGCGCTCAAAACCTGGCCTGCGAGAGAAGGCAAGCCAACGGGTGAGCCCCACGAAATGAGTAGCAGGAACTGCTACAGTGGTGGTGCAGCGCGCGCATCAGGTGTTAAATGCTGCTGAGGTGACAGGCGATCCTGCATGCAGCAGCAGCGACACAGGGCAGTGACGCCCCCCTCGACTTGCCTCTCTCACTCGACAGAGGAGGCAGCTTACCAGCATCACACCCATCGTACACTGCTAGTCCATTAAAACTGCTGATCATTTGCACAATAAATACACATTGGCTGATAAAACAGCCTCGTTTGTATAGCGGCAGAAGAGCCTTAACAGCTATCACCACCGCTTGCAGTTGGCAATAATGGGATAGCCCACTTACTGGATTAGAACTCACGACCTCGGTCGTGTAGAGGGAGCACCTTATCTTAATTGTAAAGTGCCTAGAAAGAGATTGAGTTCTATGAGGGCGTTTTATCAAATGTATTATTATTATTATTATTATTATCTCCTGGGCTATCACAACCCTCTAATGAGTGCAATGCAATCATAACTTTGCACAGCTTTGCACCCAAGGAACTGGTCAGAGAGGTGGCGCTACATGCAAAGACACACGGACAGTAAAGAAGCTAGTCTCGTAAGCAGCAGTGGCAGCAACTAGGCTGGAGCAGAGATCCGGGGCCACGCACTCAAACAGTCACGGCAAACCTAGCACATGCAAGGCGACAGCACCATCAAGCAGCCTATCACCTCTTTAGTTCATTGCACATAGGGAAAAAGACACAGGGGGCACACACGAGCCCTCACATTAGACTACATTGGCCGCAGCGGCACTCTCATTAATGCACACACAAAACACGGCACCACAAAAAGGGAATCACTAGCATTTACTGTGGACAATAATTTTCTCACCTTTTAAAAACCACACAGCCCTGCTGAGAGCAAACTGCAGAGCAACCGCGAGTGCTGGATGGAAGACGACTATTCAACAAACAGCCAAAGGAGATGGCACTGCCATTTCCAACCATTCCCACCCGTTGTACCCACTTCGGAGCCACCAACAGATCTACATCGGTGTCCTGGACTATCAACGGGTAATAGCAGCCCTAACGGTTCAAGTCGTTAAGAGAATTGCTCGTGGTTCCACCCCCTTCCTCCTTTGGGCAGGGTAACCCGGGGGATAACTTCAGCTGAATGAGACCGACTTCAATAGCTGCTAGCCAGCTGGGTTGGAACGCTGGCGGCCCGACTGCAGCCCTGGGGAAAACACACTCAGCCCTTGCTGTTAGCACTACGCAACCCACCTGCTGCCAATAGCAGGCGGTTGCCATAGCATGAGGCACTACAGCAATCCTTTGCTATATTGCTGTGAGGCCCATTGTTGCACTTAGTTGCTTACAGATCGACAGGGAGGGTGGAGGTCATGCTGGATCCAATGTTAAATTGAAGCAAAAGCAGGACAGGCAGCCCGTTTTGGTAAGGACAAGCATTCACTGTTTGGCAGGTACGAGGTACAAGACTGGATCGTGTTGTCAATGGACAAAAGCAAATGCTATCATGCAGATCGACACTCACAGCCACATGCAGGAAGATGCAGGCACGAGCTGGTTAAAAAAGGGGGGGGCAAGCAAGTTCTGTCAAGTAACACGGTCTGCATGTTGGCAGCACATTCCTAATCACACAGTAACACTGGGCAAAATGTAACTCAATCAAGACGACGTCAACCCATGATCGGCTATGGTAACAACACTAATACAACATTTGCATGTCTCCAGAGAACCTAATCTCTTCCTAGGCATTGTGCTGCTGGTAAGGATGCAGTACACATCAATGGGCAGAGCTGGAGTGCCAGTAACGACTAGCACAAACGCCTAACCATTCGTCTACTAACGCATGAACTAGGGAGAATGGCAAAAGGATTCATGGTGGATTAGCGAGCTGGTAAAAGCATAACAGGAAGGGTGCTGATAACGCACTCCCGAGCCGGAAAGACAGATTTTGGCAGCATGCCTTACATAGCAAGTGGCTTGCTATAAGACAGGCCCACCTGGACTGAAACAAAATATGCCAGATCTATTGGGATAAAACCACCGAAGCAATTATATATATACATATATATATATATATACATATACATATACATACATACATACATACATACATATATATATATATATATGGCAGTGGGGCAATAAATGATTGTCACATGCGGACTCAAAAGACCTGTAATGTAAGGAGCAGAGCACCTTACACCTTACCACACTCGGGGTCAAGTAGAGCAGGCTGATCCATCTTTACAGCAAATCGTGGCAAAGCGATGACGCCGCTCGTGCACTAACGGCTATGATGGGACTCGAGCGGCCAGCTCGAGTCACTGCAAGTGAGTCTCACCCCCACCCCGATCCAAAGGAGCCACCGGTTACTGCTAAGCAAGGGTTGGGCCGAGGCGGAGGGAGAAGGGAGGCAGGTGGCAGCCGCGAGGAGGCGAGGCGAGCGAACCTTGGGGGGACATGAGCAGGTTGACGCTCTCGAGGACGTCGAGGAAGAGCTCGTTTCGCCGGTACTTGATCCCCTCCCGTCGCCAGCCTATTTGGCCAGTGACCTGCGAGGTTATTTGGGCAGTCTCCTCCTTGCTCTGGGACTTGATGCCCTGCTGTGTGATGTACGTCTTAAGAATGCCGGTGTCCGAGTTCTGCGGGTAACCGAAATCCAGGATCTCTGCAACGCAGAAGAGTACAGGATATCGCGCGAGACAGTGTCGTGTGGCTGGATTGGCTGATGCAATCAAAGCCAAAACTAATCTCGTTACGACATCACGCCACGAGGGACACTAGCCGGGCCAACAGCTTGATCCAGGTCAACCTATCACTTCCTTCTTCCATTCCCGATACATCCCGAGCAAGCCAGAGTTCGGGCAATGGAGGGCCTCGAGGAAAGCGCAAAATAAAAATGCAGCTACTGGCATGCTAGTCAACCTTGGCATTCGTGATATCCCTCGATGCTCCAGAAAATCCTGCCTTAAAGGTCTTTCTGCCAGAGCAATGAGCCGCTTACAGATGGTAAAAAACTAGGAGAAATCAGGCTTGAAGTTCGCAAATGTCGTGACGGCCAAAGTGCAGAAACTCTTCCTGCCTGCACAGGCTATCCATCAAGCAGTTCATTGATTGTATCGTCCCGTCACTTATTTTGAGATAATAATAATAATATATTCGTATAGCACCTCAGAGAACTTGGTCTCTTTTAGACACTTCATTTAGGCTGTAAAGGAAGCTGTAAAGGATCATATGGTGAGTGATAACATGCACAACATCAACAAGAGGTGACATGCAGTGTCAATATGTAAAATGTGGTTAGTGGATCCCTTCACTCTCTCTCTCTTGCTGGGACTTTACTTATCTAAAACACTCACTCTTTCCTGGGGCCTCCTCTCGTACCACCCCCTCCTCTGACTCCTACAATTTATTTGTGCCCCGGCCAATCTCAAATTATCTGGTGCCCATGCTTTCAACATGCAATACAAATTCAAACGTATAATAACTATTGTATCATACATTATAGTCGTGCTGAGGCCCTGAGTGCATCAGCAGCTACAACGTTGAGCAGTAACTACATGCATGCTGGTCCAGGATCAAAGACTAGAATGGCAGGCACTTAGGCATAACATCGAGAAGCAGTCGGGCGGGCGGGCAGGCACGCAGTCAGCAGGAGCTCTCACCATCCAGAAGCTCGTAGATTAGCACGAAGTTGTTCTTGACGTTCTCCTCCGTGATTTTGCCAAAGTAAGACTGCATCACGGCGCAGGTCCTGTTGAGGAACTCGAACACCATGGCTGCGTTGACATTCTGCTTCGACACGGCAGCAATCCAAATGTTGCCGCGGCGAACGTGAAAAAAGCTAGTCCGAGCGATGTTGGTGACCGGCGAGCGAACCTGCTGCCGTGCGTGTATGACGTTCACGCGAAACGCGTCCACTGCGTTTCGGCTAAAAGAGCAGGATTGGGGGGGCACGTGCGCACACGCCACGGAAGCAGCCTAGCGCCCGAAAGGTCGCACGGAGGTCGCTGAGGAACAGGAGTGTACGCCCTCGGCGACGATCCGCACGAGGCCAATGCTGGAGCGGCGACAGCACGCAGCATAACGCAGAGCAGTGCGCCTCTGGCAAGTCGACGGAAGTAGCGCACGCAATGAAGCTCGGCTACGTGGGAAAGTTGGCGCTAGTCGCTCGGTCGACGCACCGCAAGAGGGCGGCGGCTGCGAGGGGTGCGAGAGACGTCGCTTGTCGTTCGCCTACAAGTGGCATTCGGAACTGCGGCGCTTACCCGATATCATCCCGGTAGACACGAGAAATAAGAACTTCGCCCTTGTGGTTATATATAAATAGGCCTCCAATCATTCCAGCAGGTTACGTGGTCACGGCAGTGTACTTGGAGTGGCGACCAGCCGCGGACCTCGCGTTCCTTGGGGTAAAATGCACTGGCCTCGTAAACTCAAGGCCCAAGCTGCAAGCTACTGCACGGCGCGCAGTTCACTGGCCTCAAAGCTGAGCCAAATAATAACGGCTCTGTACCTCAGGAACTGCGAGCGGGACAGAATACCGGTGGGCGCAGCGGTCAACAGGGATCGATTACGGAAGTGGGCGGCGAGCAAGCGCCGGCAGGTAGTTTGTGGAAAAAGACTTCGTGTCTAGAAAATAACTAATCAGCGGCGGCTACCAGCTATTTTACCTGCACCGAACAATACTTGGACTAAACGCAGGAAGCGAAGACACGAAGCGAGGTTGACCGGGATCCGGCCGGTGAACTCACTGCAGTGGATCAATACGACTAAGTTTGTTAACAAGCAATTTTTCTTTCTTAAGAATTTATTTAAAATATATTGAGTAATAATTTCACCTAGTTTATTATAAAGCTTCACCGTTTTCCCACACTGCAGTGGCAGCGAGGCCGCCGCCATTCTGTCTTTCCGTCGTGGAGTCGCCATCATGCCTGTGGTGGGTAGCCTGCGCTCTCAAGGCGGTCAGCTGTTTCGATCTCATTTGTGTTATTGTTGTTAATAGTACTCTCATCCGTTAGTGCAGATTATCAAGGTACCTATTTTCTGTGTATAGGCGTCTTACTCCATCCCGTTCGCCCATAGGACGGTCCATAGGCGCGTGCTTCTGGGCGGCAGTGGTGCGCTAGCGATGCCCACCACTGGCGATTTGGCGGCCCTTTTTTAGCTTTTTTAGCTACTTGTGCCAGTACAGCTCAACATACCTTGATATTACGAAGGTTTCGAATGATTAGTGGCACAGTAAATTGTCTGACCTTTTTTCTGTTCGCTGGGCCTGCGGCTTTTACGAACTCATTCATTGGGTAATTTTCGGAGTCGTTTTTGCTAGAATTACTATATGCATACAGTACATGCGTAGGGTCGCAGCTGTTGTGACTTAAATGCTGCTTGTATAGAGAACTAAGACGACGTCGTTGGTTGTGAGCTTCACGGCTTAGCAGCTTATGCTGCAGTGGTCAATGCGATTTCTTCAGGCACCAGCACCAGCGGCCCCAGCTAAGGTCCCCAAGAAGAGTGGCAAGGCGGTCGCCAAAGGCAAGAAGAAGAAGACCGCGATCAAGTTCACACTTGACTGCACTAGGCCCGTAGAAGATGGAATCATGGACGTTGCCGACTTCGTGAGTGATCGCTAGCAGCTGCTCTCGATTTATGTTAGTCGATAACTGTTTGGTGACTGCATGAGCATGCCTCAGTCATTGGTCAAGGCTGCTGGTTTTGCAGATCTTGCCTAGGTGCTCATCAGCAGTTGTCAGTCAGGGCTGCCTTCCCTGATTTGGTTAGGGTTCTCTTCCCTAACCTTTGATACCGTCAGCAGTTGTCGGTCAGGGTTCTCTTCCCTGACCTTTGACACGTGTTTGCTTCACCAGGAGAAGTTTCTGAAGCAGAAGATCAAGGTTGATGGAAAGGCCGGAAATCTTGGATCTAGCGTCAGCATTGAGAAACAAAAGAACAAGCTGATTATTACTTGCAGCATAACATTTTCAAAGAGGTACTTACTATATTGGTGGTGCTGATATTGCTGAGAATGTCAGCCAGTTGGTTTTTTTGAGTACTAAAGAAATCTCCACCGTGGCCGTAATGTTAAATTTTTCAGGTACCTGAAGTACCTAACAAAGAAGTACTTGAAGAAAAACAACCTCCGTGACTGGCTTCGGGTAGTGGCAGCCACAAAAGACTCGTATGATCTGCGGTACTTCCAGATCAATAATGAGGAAGAGGAGGAAGAAGAAGATTAAGTATCGGATAACTACAATAAAAGAATTTGCTTATATTCGTCGAGTTATACCTGGCGCATACCTTGAAGTTGTAACCAAGGAATATAGTGAGTGAACCGATAATAGGCAGGTGGTAGAGCTTTTGAGTTTTGCCTGTTGCTCCTGTACCATGCAATTGCTTTGACTGTTTATGGTTTGATTGCATTGGCAATAAGTAGGATGTTTTCCCAGCATAATCAAAAGTTTAGGATACGCAAGACTGCGAGTTAGTAGGGGGTCTGGCCAGTAATATGGAGTGACTTATACAGTTGGTCCCGTTGATTTGTGGAAGGCCGTTGGCAGAAAATAGTATCCATTATTTCCATTGTCACTTCAAGCAAGTATTTAATAAAGACGCATATGGATCAAATTACCTGTAGGAATGACAGCTTAAAGCAGCTTGGTTTTTAGTTAACACTAGAAATAGTAAATGTCAAGAAAGTAATTACTCGTGTTCTATGTGAATTGAAATTCAGGCCACCGTTAGCATGTGCCACTTATAGTGGTACCATGTTGGATTATACTTGCATTCATTTAGAATTCTAGTCAGTGTAAGCTTGTCAGTGGCTAACTCTACCGAGTACCACTCTACAGAAGTCTTGATAACGAAATATTGAAATCTTGCTCCGTAATTCTCACCTGCATCAACATTATTATAACGTTCGTATAGCGCCCTCAGAACGCCACGGATGCTGTAGAGGAAGCGAGATCAAATTATATTGGTAACGTACAGTTTTAGCAAGTTTTATATCAGAAGGTTAATGTGTGAGTTTTCAAAATGTACATATTAATGGTAGCATGCAGTGTTGCCAATCCACAAGCATACGAAGAACAAACTGATCCGCCAAATGCTGTGAGAAACAAGTGTTTGTTTAGCTTATTTTTAGGTGTCAAATCAGATGTGATTTTTTTATCCTGCGTTGTGCTTCAGACTTTGAGAGCATGCAAGCAGTCAGCGAAGGATTTGAGGTTTGTTCGTGGCAGCTAGTAACAATGCATTTGTTTAGCGTCCCCAAGAGTACTTACTTTTTTCTAGGCACTTTACATGTGGAGTACGATTCAATGGTTAATGGTAGCAAGCACGATGTTAGCAAGGATAGTGATGTCAGAGGTGACATGCATGAGGCCAGCAAGATGGTTAGTGGTTGACTGGAGTGATTAGCTGTAAAACCAGACTGGACTTGGTTATGCTAGGTTAACTGTTTCAATATAAGAGTTAAGCTGGTCTGCCACAACTCACTTTCGAGTCTTTGAAAGGAGCGGCAGTAGGGAGACTGGGCGGAAGTTATCTTAAGTCCAATTGGTCCAGTGTTGCTTTCTCAATTGAGGTGGAGCCAAAGATTTATGGAATCCACTGGCGATAGACGCCCGCAAAGCTCACATTCCTAAATCAGCAGGTTGATGCACAGTGACGAACTAGGGTTATAAAACGTAGAGTCGACAAAGGATGCCAACATCTAGCCGAGTCGTTCCCAGTTGCTCTGGCGTTCGCAGGGCCGCAGAGGGCCAGGTGAGACAAGCTCTCTGCTATTGCTCCTCCCTCGCGAGGCAGCAGGTGACTTCTTCCGAAAAAAAGACGACTCATTATAAAGATGCTAAATTACTGCTTATGGTGGCCAGCTGATCGACTCTCCCTTTATCTCGCGCCTTCCCATGTGGCCGCCCAATGTAGAGAGGTGACGTAGAAAGGCCTATGACGTGGTGACGTAAAGACGATAACAAAATACGTTCGTGTGGCTACCCTCCAGCCATCCAATTCAGGGCCGCTCTCTAGGGGTAGGGTAAAGCTGTTGCAGTCCTCTGCTTAAAGGATCGTTAATAAAAGCAGCACGTGCAGGACACGTTCAGAGACTGAAAGTTCTGAAGGCTGCTAAAAACAAATCGCCAAAGCATGTTAACGTGCAGCCATATCGTTCCTTGTTGCTCTAGCCCGGGCCCTCAGCCGTTCCATAGGAGCATTATCTACCCTTAGCCCTCCTCCCCCCCCCCCCCGAAAGCCCGTGGCAGTGGGGGGGGGGGGTACAGGCTTCGGAGACCGACTTACGAGGCTCGTCGGGCGGTGCTATCGACGGCGCGCGGGTAAAGGGCTATTTCTAGAAGGCGTAGCCACTTTTTTTATAGATGGGGTCGCCAGTATGGGGCACTCTCGGCGTTCGCTTTCTGCAGTGTCGGTTTGCAGGGGGAGCTGTGATTTTTTAAGAAGACGGAACGCAGTATTCGAGCGCCTAAAGAATTTGTTCCTTTTAGCAGGTCCAGCGAGGCTTGCCGAGCCAGGCGCCTTCACTTTCCGGCCTCAGGTTCTCAAAATGGGGAGCACAAACCCTCTTTTTTAGAGCGTTACGAGGGACTGTTTCCGGACGACATGCCTTCATCACGTGAGTCCCCACCCCTCCCAAAACGTTCTACTGGGTAAAATAACAGTTGATGTGAACAGATAACATGTTTTAAAAGGAAAATTATAAAGGAGCTAGATACTCTTTCCAAGCCTCGGTGGCACACTAGGTAAGGCGGTTGCTTTCACGACCTCGGTCCCGAGATCGTGGGTTCGAATACTGCGGTGGGCGATTCTTTATCGCCACTGCGAGCGGTGGTGATAGCCGTAAAGGCTTTTCTGTCGCTATACAAAAAGAGGCTGTTTAATCAGCTAGGATTTATTTTTATGTGTATAAGACTTTGATCTTACGCATCACCTCGAGGTCAACTTGTAGTTCTCCCCCACCCTCTATGCCAATCCCTGACAGCGAAGGCTGCCGCCAGGCTCCCAGGAGAGAAGCTTGTCGGACGCTTGTCTTCGGCGCCCGAGCTTCCAAGATATTTATTGACAGGACATCGTTCTTAGATGTGGCCCAGGATGATACCGAGGTGCAAAATGCAGTTTCCTGAAGGCCAAGGTCTACCGCAGTATGCTTTCGCAATGCCGTTTATTTTTAGAATTGCTGAAACGGTAAATTCTTTTACGGGTCTGTATAGAGGCCTTCCGGTCCGGCATGCTTTCGCGCGAAACTATGTCGTTAACTATGCATAGTCGTGATTCATGAAAATCTTGCTGATCTTGCCACATAGATGAAAATCCTGGCTCCGCCACTGAATGCCTATCCTGGGACTTATTTGAGTTCCCCTCAGCACGCCGTCTGAGCGGAGTTCCAGCTATTCCAAAAAATGGTAAAATTGTTTTTCTAGTGAACGTTCTTTCAAGTGAACGTTCAAAAACTCTTTCTAGAATGCGTTTGCGTGGCGCTTTCAGCGAACTGCTTCTGCCCGTTTCTCCAAACGGAAGCTCATTACGTTCGTAGTGTCGTGATTGCGTAAGCCGCCTGCCCGTCAATTCGCCTCTGAGGGCACAGCTTCCTGCTCCACAAATACGGGTGAACCACTCTTCTCTTAGATGGCTCTCCAAAGGCGTCCAGGCGGCGCGGTTTCCAAGCAGCTGTAGTCGGACTCACCAGAATTGGTGTAATTTTTGGAACGTTGAAAAGCCCATTCTATTGGTTCACTTTCGGAGAGCCACCATGGGCGTCTGCCCCCAGTAAAGCCGGAAAATAAGCTCGATTGTTGGAGGACCAGAGGCAAACGAGGCTAACGAAGCTACTTATTGTTTATTGCTCCTTTGACTTGACGCTTCGGAGGCCCATAGGCCGAAGTTCGCGCCGTCTCTGGTTCTTCAAATAGCGGAAGGAATTTCCCTTGCGGGGGAACGTCAACGAGGCTTCCGGGCGGCGCGCCCACATCGCAGCTCGGTTTTCTAAAAATGCAAAGAAGTTGTAACTCGGGAGGAATAGTTTTAACAGCTAAACATTTAAGAATTTAAAAATTACATGAGGGCTAAACTGCTTTCCTAACATCACAAGAAGTTCTGTGACCTTGTACCTAGCCCCGCGCCGTTCAAGTTAAGCCAAGCGTAACCGGAATCCTCGCCAAGCCTTCACCCTGGTCCATTCTTACCGGGCCGTTCTCACTTCGTCTGTCCCGGCTTCGCTATGCTTGCCGCGTTCTGTTTTGAGGCGAGAAGTGAAAGTCTTGGATACGGCATGCGCATGGAACGCCGCATGGACTTTTGAGCGTTAACTCCAGCGTGGCTCTCGCTAATCTGTCAAGCTGTATGGGGTTGGGTTGCAGAGGACTATGCATGCACATATACTGTAAACATATATTTGCACGCATAAATCATATACATATGTATATATAATATATCCTACATGTATATCATTCCTGCAACGTATACTTATACATATATTATATATATATATATATATATATATATATATATATATATATATATATATATATATATATATATATATAGCGCCGAGTCAAGCCATCGCCGCTGCCGATCGATGAAATTACCCAGCGGCTCAGAGTATAGCAAGAAGTCGTCTATTTACGATACAAGGAACAATAGAAGAGTCCGCCGCCGAGCGGTCGAAGGCGCTTCCGACCGACGGCCTGTCCGGGCTGCGTGCAGGAAACGCGCACTCCGCCGCCGTCACGATCCGAGCGCAATCGTCTGCTCAGCCTTCTCAGTTGGCTCGAAACGAGGAGAACGAGCGAGAGCCGCACAGCCGCCTTCCCCCTCCCCAGCGCGCCGCACAGCCGAGCTAGCGACGGCGGCTAGCTGGTCGAAGGCGAGTATGGCCGCCGCCGCGGCCACAGTGGCCTCCAAGCGCTAAACCAGCGGGTAGCTAGCCGACGATGCGATGCCGCACTGATTGTCGCTGTTCCTCGACATCTTGATGTAGCCCTCCTCGCCCCACGTGGTCCCCCAGCTGTTCTTCACGAGCCAATAGTCGTCGCCGCTCTCCGTCGTCCCGTAGCCGATCACCAGTACGCCGTGGTCTAGCCGCTCGGCGCTGCAGTGCCGCTCTTTGTAGACGCCTTGCGGAAAGTAAGCGGTAAAGAGCGGTTAAAGATATACTAAAACGACGTCGCCGGAGGTTTGCGGCTACAAGCTATCGGATTTGATTTTTTTTTCAAACGTCAACTTTCGTCGTCCTCGGCATTCGTCTCTTAAATGAGAAGCGAAATAATCTCTTAGAAAGTTACGGCGGCCTGAGCTGGATGCAGACAGCATCCTCAGATTCTCCCAACCCACCACCATATCCCCCCCTCCGCCCCGCCCCCGTACGGACGGAGGTACCTGTGCCGTCACTAATGGTCCGCGGAGAGGCCGGAGGCCGCCGAGGTATAATACTTAAATTATGTATATTATATAGTAAATATATATAAACTTAAATGATATACTTATACTAAAAATGGTGGATATTAAAGGTACACGCCGATTCTTGCACATAACCGTACTATGAAGATCGGTCATGCTATAATTGACGTTGGATTTCCTACGCGTTGTCTCTCGTGCAAGCTCTCAGCCACGATCAGCTCGAGCCGTGTTTATTAGACGGGCGGTTTTCCGTCGGTCTTATCGTCTACGTCATACCACCCAGTGGACGGTGCGCGGACAGAAAACCGATATCACACCCCCCCCCCTTAAGCTTTTACCAGAAAAACGCCGGAAGCTCTGACGACCCGCTGACGACCAATCGGAGGTACCTTAAGAGCCCACCTCCTTAGCCTTGCAAGAAACGGCGGAAGCAGCACTGTGTTTAACGAGGCTTACAGGTTCCTGCTTGTTGGACACGTTTAGTGAGAGGGTTTACTGGAATGGGGTGATAACAAAGATATACGGTTGCTGAGCTGGACTCGACCCGTAAGCATGCACCACAATTACCTTCCACCCGAACTACAGCGAACCCGCGACCTCTCCGTTGGTGCTTTTCGAATTAATCCACGGATTAATTTGCGGATTACCTGTTGGAAAAACCGACGGAAAAACCGATCCAGTAAACGCCTTGAGCGGATGGTACAAATTACTTACGTCAGCAACTGTGGGTAACTTCTGCTACCGACGTCCCGCGGTCCAAAATAGGCTCCCCGCCCGCGCCCTTCCCCCCCCTACGCCCGCGAGGCGAGCCTCCGGCGTCCTGCCCCTGGTACCCGTGCGCCCCCCCCCCGGTATCTTTCGCCGGCTGGCAGGCGTCGCTCGGACGGCGATGAGTGGCGTGAAGCTGGGTATGAGCGTAACTCAAAATTGATTGGCGGCGGTGGCGGAGCGTGGCAACTTTGCAGCCTCGAAGTGGATAAAACGGCAAGAACCGGAAGCAATAACTAACAAAGCGTATGCATGAAATTGCAGCTGGACTAGCAAATGGACGCGCGCCCCGAGAGAGAGAGAGAGAGAGAGAGAGAGAGAGAGAGAGATCAGGAGAGGCGAGAGGCCGTTGGACGCTGGACGTTCTCACCACTGGAGTAATGCTGAAAGGATGGATGGCTGGCGTCGACTGCAACCGCCACAGGCCCCACGCTGGCCACCGCCTCCATTAGCTTCTGCTCGTCTGCTTCCGGGATGTCAACGTGACTCGCCACCGTAGCACCGATGTCATTCGGACTGTAGCGGCAAGTGCTCTCCTGCAAGAACGCCGAACGACTCCGTAGGAGCGCAGCCAGTCGCCGTTGGCCACCGCCAAGATTGCTGTCGAGAAAAACTTCACAGCATGTCTGGCAAGAACACCTCGCCGGGAGCTATCTGTCGGACGTCGCTCTCTCTCTCTCTCTCTCTCTCTCTCTCTCTCTCTCTCTCTCTCTCTCTCTCTCTCTCTCTCTCTCTCTCTCTCTCTCTCTCGCCATCCATCGCTTTCCGTCTCGCTCTCTTTCTAGCCGTCTTTCAAGTGCTCTTCCTCCCGCTCTCTGTCTCCTTCTGTCTGTCTGTCTCCTTCTTCTCCGCTTCGCGCGGCTCTCCTCTCTCTCTCTCTCTAGAATGTGTGTGTGTGCCTCACTCTCTCTCTCCCGCTCTCTCTCAAGCTCTCTCTCCCGCTCTCTCTATCGCTCTCTCTCCCGCTCTCTCTCACGCTTTCTCTTTCTCGCTCGCTCTCGCTCTTTCTCGCTCTCCCGCTCTCTCTCTCCCGCTTTCTCGCTCTCTCTCGCTCTTTCTCGCTCTCTCTCTCGCTCTTCGTCTTTCTTCGCTGCTCTCCCCTTACTCTCTCCCAATCGCGAGTTTTATTCTGACTCGCATCTGCCGGATGAGCGCGAACGTTGAGTGACGTAGTAGGTCAATGCTATCGATCAATGCTAAGCTAATCGACCTAGGCGATGCATCGGGTGGCTAGGGCTAACACTGTTTCAGCCGTGCATAGTCACAGTCATGCATAGTCAGTCATACTTAATTGCGCAGGGACTCTGCACGAGCACGCGACGATCTTGCCACATCCCGGCGCCTAGCGGATGGAGAAGTCACGGATTTTCGTCGCGGCCGCAGCGCGAACGCGTCAGCGTGGGCACTTGCCTCCGCTTCGTAAGGATAAGACTCCTCCGTGTCGAGTCCGCCGTTGTCCTTGACGTAGGCGAACGCGTTGTCCATTTCGCCGCCGTTGCATCCGCTGTTGCCCCACTTGGTCGAACAGTCGACCAGGTTCTGCTCGCTGAGCGACACCAGGCGATCGTTCTTCTTAAACATCTGCCCCTCAAGCGAGCCCGTCTTCGGCGCACGCGCGAGAGACATTAGTCGATTGAAATCGAGACCCGACGTAAGGCAAGCGTCACGGCCGCCTCACGAAGACGCCGAAGTGGCAGCAACAGCGCAGAGCTAGAAGCTAGAGCAGCCTTACAGCTGCGGTTTGGCGGCACGACGAGCACTAGGAACGGGGACCGGATTGTGAGACCATTTAGGAAAGCTACGATTATCACAGAGAATAGTCCGGTTTTGGACTATTCTCTGTGATAATCGTAGCTTTCCTAAATCTACCTCTACCTGCAGAAGCGCTTCACCGCGGGGCCAACCAACATGAATGCATGCGAGGCGAATTTGCACCTCTTGAGGCATTAATTTACGTCTTTACGACTCCCTAGCGTTGACGCGCTCACGTTCGGTTCATGACAGGATACGCGGGAGCTGGCACGCGCCATCGCCCTATCCCAAAACTGTCAATTTACAATGACAGTTCAGTACAAAAGAGCAGGGAAGGGACAGGCGGACAAAGGAGAGGCATATTTGATTGAGGCATGTTTTTGCATGTTCGACTGAGCACGTTATTGTGCCTTGATTATTACTACCCCTCGGTTATTGCTTCTCTTTCAGCGATTTGCAGTGCGCCTGGATAGGGCAATACACAGGACAGTATATTATTATCGTGTTGAGCTGGTTTGGCCCAGTGGCGGCTGAGGTGCTCGCCCCGACCGAGGTCAAGGCCGATGTCGTGGGCTCTCAAGCCTCTCTTGCATATGCGAAACACCTGAATATAGAGATTAAGTTCTCTTAGGGCGCTATATATATATATAATTATTATATGTCTTATTATATTATATATTATATTATATATATATATATATATATATATATTATATATATATGTATATATATTTATTTAATTCATATATGTATATGAATTAAAAATAATAATTGTCGTAGTGCGAGAGGATAGGTAGGGTAACAGGGAGGCGAAGGGATGGGAGAGGGAAGGCACTGATAAGATGGCGGCTGCAATGCGTGGGGCAGCAGAAGGTAAGAGAAAGGCGGAAGACTACCAGGAAGAGGGACGGGTCGAGAGTCGACGTGAGTCGGCGAGAGTCGGCGGAGAGCTCACCGAGCTGAAAGCCCAGCACGAGCCGCACTGGCCCTGGTTCTTGACGGGCGTCACGAGCCCGTGCTTTCGCCAATCGACGGCATCCGGCAGCCAGAGCAGCGCGAGCGACGGCGAGAAGTAGGTGGTGCCCTTGTTCCTCGTGCCGTTGCTGCGCCGCCTGAAGCCGTTCATCGTACGCTTGAACTCTTCGTTGTCCTGCAAGGAAAGCTCGCTGCAGGGAAACTGCAAGTCGGCTGCAAGTCGGCTGCAAACGGAACGGCAACTCCGCCGACTTGGCAAGGGTGCGGTGAATTGGTCACTGCTCGCGGGAGATCTGCCCATCCGTCTCGCGACTGCGGCACCGCCACCGTCCAGGTCTGCCGGCACTGCACGGCGATTCCTGCGGACCTGCGAAGCCGCACTGCAAACGGATAGACTATCTCCTCCCTGCACAGCAGCTGCACAGCAGCTGCTTGGAACTCCTGGTCGTGTGTGGAACTCCTGGTCACGTGGCCACGTGGGCGGACTGACTCTGGGCTATCTGGGCGCACGTTTTTGAAAAGCAAATATGACGGCTGCATGTGCTTCAGCAGTGGAAGCCCTCAGAAGGAGAGGGATGGAGGGGCGGGGCAGGGGGGAGGAGGAGGGAAGGAGGTGAGACGGGAGGGGATCGGGAAACGGAGTGCATCGCATAAAGTTGCTGAGCCGCCTGGGAGGGTCAGCAAATGATTTGCAGTACGGGGGGGGCGGCGGATCTAATACAAGTTAAGATGCAGTTCGTGCAGCTTCCGGCGGTCGGTCATGCTGACGTCAGCGGTAGTCACCGCAGCGCAAGCGGGCGCCAGCTCGTCGCCAGCGCAAGAGCCGGCGGCCGCAGACGAATGCTGCGCGAATCGTCAGCGGAGCCGCACGCAGCCGATCGCTAGCCAGCGAACTGTGCGCGCTAACTTCCACAACGTGGGTCGCGACGGTTCGCCAGTCGCCGGCCGCAGCAGCTCGACACAGCAGCTCGACACTCGAGGGCCGCGAGCGGCGGCAGCAGCAGCAGCAGCCGCCAGTGGCTCCCCCCACCCCCACGTCCGCGCCCCACTCGTCTGCTCACCATGTCCGAGTACTCGTTGAGGCCGAGCGCGAAGCCTTCGCCTTCCCTCTCGTTGTCGACGGCGCCTCGGCCTACCTCCTCGGCGTTGTGCTTCGAGATGTAGTCGAAGTTGGCGACGAACGCTCGGAAGCGCTTGAGCTCCTCCTCGAAAGTGCCGTAGAGCTTGCCTGTCACGCGACGAGCGGCGGCGGCAGCGCGCATTAACAGCGTCGGCGCGTGCCGATCGGCGGCGCGGAGCGGCGCCGAGAGCGAGCTCTTCGAAAAGCTAGCGAAGCCGGTGCGGGGCGGGCGGGCGGGCGCTCTCACCGTAAGTTAGCTTAAAGATTCGCCAGTTGCGCAGCAGATTGAGCTCGCGAGGCGGCACGGCAGCCGAAGCGGACGCGCCGCTTCCGGCGGACGTTCGTCGGTGAAAATGCTCGGTCCTCGGCCGCGCCAGCGAAGGCGTCGGCAGCAGCAGCAAAAGCAGAGGCAGCAGCAGCAGCGCAAGTAGCGAAGCTGTCGCCGAACTGTGCGACGACATCTTGTTCTTCCCTGGAAAGACGACGTCGCTGCTCGCAGCCGCGCGTCGCGAAAGGCGACATCCGCGAGCATTCGCGACAAATCAAAATCAAATCAAATCAAATGATGCGCCGGGCGCATCCGCGGCGAGCGGGCGCTCCGTGTGCTCCGTGAAACTTACGATTCGGGAATTGCGCCATCGAGAAAGTCGCACCCGTCAGACCGTGCGGACGATCCGCCTGTGCCACCCTCAGCTACGCGTGCGCATGCCCGCGCGGCCACCGCCCGCGTACCGCGAGCGGCTTTTTTTGAGCTGTTGGCAGCCACAAACCACTTGTTGATCGGATAGCTTCATCGGGGGTCATTTGACGTCATGCCGCCGTCTTTTCGAGCCCCCTTTTCTCGCACAAAAAATAAGCATTATTAATTAGTACGCAGGTTCGTCCGTTGCCATTCGGTTTGAATACTTGAACTCGGAAGAGCGAACTATAAATCGTGGGTGGGAGAGAGAGGTAGATACAGAGACGAGAGACAAGAGACGAGACAAGAAACGAGACAAGAGACGAGACAGAGACATAGAAAGAGACAAAGACAGAGAAAGAGAGAAAAAGAGACAGAGAAAGACGGAAAGAGCGAGAGAGAGGAGAGAGAGAGAGAGAGAGGAGACAGGGAAAGAGAGAGAGCCAGAGGGAGAGAGAGGGAGAGAGAGAGACGAGGCAGAGAGACCAGAGAGACAGTGAGACAGAGACAGCTATACATAGACAAGACAGAGGGACACAGAGAGGCAGAGAGACAGAGAGCAGGAAGGAGTTGGTGAGGTAGATACGTAAAGGAAGAGAGGAGAGATAGTAAGAGTGGGAGAGGAGAGCGTAGAGATGAAAAAAGAAGAGAGGTTCTAGAGGGAGGTAGAACGGGAGAGATAATAAAAATATTAGTAATAGTAAAACGTTGTATTGTACCCTAATGAAACTAAGTTAATCTATGCACTTTACATTTGCTGGAAGTACGTCAATTGGGTAGTGATATACGGCACAATTTCAGCACGCGCAAGGACAATTCACGTAAGACTGAGCCGTGATGGCACACTAGGTAAGGCGGTTGCTTTCATGACCTCAGTCCTGAGGTCGTGGGCTCGATTCCTGTAGTGGGCGATTCTTTATCACCACTGCAAGCGGTGGTTATAGCCGTAGAGGCTCATTCTGTCGCTATACAAAAGAGGCTGTTTAAAAAGCTAGGATTTGTTTATTTAGACTGGCAAAAGCTGTGAAAAAAACGTGTTTCCTTTTAGGAATGCGAGTTTGTAAAGCTCTTTTGAAGTTTAACTGCATGGTAGCTTTTGAATAGGAATTATTACTACTAAGTACATATTACAATACTTATTCAATATTGGCTTCCAATTGATCTTATTAGACAAGCATCAGTGGGTACCGCAGCCGGTCTCGTCCGGCTTAGCTGACGTAAAGGACAGGGGAGCATATTTTTTGGGACGATTTGAGCCAAGGCCGTTGAACTGTATACCCTGGAACTCACTCCCAACTAATTTCACATCAGCTACTGTCTTTTCGATGTTTAAAAAACGAAGCTGAAAGGCACCTGTTCCACGCAGCATTTGCTGTAATTTCCGTGTACATCGTTCTTCCTGTGATTATACGTGCTGACACTGACACTGACACTGTTACCACTCACTAATTACTTTATCACGATTCCCTTACAGCCTATGTAAAGTGCCTAAAAAGAGATTAAATTCTGTGAAAGCGCTATGCAAATGTCCTATTATTATATTTACTGTGGTGGCTTAGCTGTCGGGTATTTAGCATTAGCGCGTATCCTCAGCTGCTATTTACGTCTATTTATAACCAGCTACTCCTGATTTCGGCCTCTGCCGTACTATGTGGGGTAGGAGAACGTGACAGTGCGGCTACAGAACCGTTAGAGAAGCGTAGGCAGTACACAAGTTAACAACTTACATTATAAATCACGTACCGCAACAAATATATATCACAAGTACGAAGTTCATTATTTTACTCCCTACGGAACTGGTCAGCGGGAGCTCGGTCTTATACCTGTACTACGGCGATTGCCGGGTGATCTTACTAACTCTTACTATCTTACTAACAGCTTGCTGGTCAAGACTGACCTCGGCACCTGACCTTCTAGCGGGTCAAGGCTGACCTCGAGAGACCACTTCTGCATCGCGGCGGCCGATTCGAGGAACTGAAGGCAATGCATTCTGGCAGCGCTACTCCGATTCAGGCGTCGTAGAAGCGCCGCGGTGAGATGAGTTTTTCAGACCCAGAACCCCTTGCAAAAGTTGCTATATCTTCATTTCTGGGAAATTCTGAATGGAAGCCGAAAGCGCGAAGTCCGGAAGGAAGCCTTTTTAGACTGGAGGCCTTTTCATACGCGAAGCCCGGAAGGAAGCCTTTTTAGACTGGAGGCCTTTTCATACGCAAAGCCCGGAAGGAAGCCCCACTACGGCGGGGCTAACGGTAAACAGAGAGCGCGAGCACAGGCATCCGATTCATGGCGGTCGGGTTCATGAACTGAAAAGCCTTCCGTTGGTGGGATAACTCGGCAACTTGAGGCCACTTGCAGTGGGATAGTTAAAGGGTGCACGAGCTTTGGCAAGCCAAAACTACCTCCTTTTACCATCTCACTCTTGGATGCCCTATAATATTCTTTCCTGAAGGTTAACAATTTTTCAGCGTGTACCTTAGGGAGAATGTCTGTAGACGCTTCTAGACGCTTTGATCTTCTAGACGCTTAGAAAGCGGTTCTAGATGCTTCTTGACGCAAGCGATTCAAGACGCTTTTCGGGCGACCCGCCTTCGATGCACAGATTAAAAGGCGTTTCTCCAGCGAGGATTAGTAAAAGGATTATAAAACTATATGATTACGCAACGACAACTACTCTCCTACTGCTGACTATGGCTCATCGTTTTCAGCGGTCCTGAGCTGCTACTTCCATGCTACTCACTACCTCAACTGCTCTCCTGACTCTGCTACGCTTCCTATTTTCTTTGTTGCGTGAGATGAAGTCTGTTGGCTACCGAATGCGTACCGAAAGCCGCTTAGGCTGTGAGTGCGCTATACAAAACTCTCCTGAGTAACACCCAACTGGTCTTTATGACTTTGTGGAGCTACAGAGGAGATACATTACATTACACGATTGATTTGCATAGCGCCACAAGATAGCGTAGATATTTATCCAGGCGCTTCGCGTCTACCCCGGCGCTCGACTTCATGACCTTGGTCGTCAAAGGGGAGCATCTTAGCTCCAGGAACGCAAACCAAGGTGGGTGGGGCTTGACTAAAGAGCATTCCAATGCTGCGGGCATTCGGTACGAAACGCGCACGGTCTATTTCCAGCAGAGAGGCCACCTGTCAATAGAAAATCGTAGTATTTTCTGAATTGCTGAAGATTTCAAGTCTTTTTGAGCATGTCTAAAGAGGCCTCTGGGTGGGGGCGCGCGCGCAGACTTGGGCGAGCGACTTCAGGCTCTTCAGATTAGGGCGCGCCCACGTTTCTGTTTTATTTTTTTAGACAGGCGGGTTGAAAGGCTCGAGGCTTCGGGCCGAAAGAGGCTCCGCGGGCTGCCAATCTGCGCAGTCTGCGAATCGCTCGCGCTGTCCCAAGCAGAATTTTTTATGTTATTTCCAAAGTGCTAGCAACCAGCTTTCTTGGCGACGCACAGTCGGGCGCACCGTCGCAGCTTCGAACCGCCTCTCTACCGGCGGAGGCGACCCAATATTTTCAAACGAGTTATCTAAGCCGGTCGAGTAAGATACATTCGAGAGTGAAGCTTTACAGGCACTCCAGATATCCAGATAGCGGTACGGTCTCTTTTTAGACTCCGTCCAAAAGAGGCTTTCTTCCAGGCTTCGCGCTTCCGGTTGCATTCAGAATTTCCCAGAAATCAAGGTATAACCACTTTGAAAGTGGGGCTGAAACGCCCATCTCTTCGGCGCTTCTTCGGCGAGCTGAATCAGAGCCTGCTTCCGGAAAGTTCTGCTACTATTTGTGTATGCGTTTAAAAGACGCTAAAAATGGCGTACAAGGGGCGCACGAGGCTTGCCAGGCGGTGCATCTTCTTTGGCTCGAAGCTGCCCCGACTGTCTCAAGAGATCAGAGGGAAACCGGATGGACACCAGGGAGCGCCATATGCCTAAACGGGATGGTAGAGTGGCTTATCGTGCCGCGTCCCTTCAAGGCTCCAGGGCTCCAAGGCGGCTCCTTGAGGGTGACCTTCTGATTCAGAATTTCTAGAAATGTAACTGAAATCTGAAAGCCAGCCTGCTAGATAGCGACGACCTACTGGCAACAGGCGTTTGTAAGTCGCCATAGGCTGCTAGCATTAAGCCTGATCGATCCTAGCTCCTATAGAATGGGACAGCAGCGTCTCCAAATTAACTGTATCTACCGAGCCTTCGTCCACCACCCTGAAAGCCCGACAGTCTCTCCCGAAAGCGCTCTCCTGTGATTCCAAGGAGGAGGGCACTTCCAAACTTAAAAGAGTAAGTAAATCGAACCATTGAATATAAGGTATCGAGTAGCGGCTGTACGGGCTTGTCACAGATACAAAGTGTTTCTTTCGGAGGGGTGCCGCTTTATCTTTGAAAGGCTGCCGGGCTGCTGTCAACCCCGCCACTATAGGGTTTCAAAGAGGCCATCTTCTATAATTATATATAATTCGCTTGTATGGCACTCTAAGAGAACTCAGTCTCTATTCAGGAGCTTCACATATGCCTCGGGGCTCGAGCCCAGACCTCAGGAAGACCTTGGTGAGGATGAGCACCTCAACCACTGGAATCTTGTTCATTAGCAGATCGTTGTGGCGCCTTGCCACCGACATGGTGGACAACTTCTACGGCGTCCACCAGCGAAACTGGCTGGGTGTGCTCTAAAACTCTCTAGAACTCAACGCTGCTGTCGCGTTTCAGAGCAAGTGGCCCCCAATTAGTCGGCGCTGCTGCGGATGCACGAAGACTAGGAATGCTCGGGAATGCTGACAAAAGAGGATCGAGTCTTCCGGCTGGAGTTCTCAATCGCTACCGCCGATCAACGAGTCTTCGAGCGCCCACGAGGTCACGGCCTGGGTGTCACTGCATTGCTCTGCAATGGTTTAGGTCCGGCTACATCCTGGTACATTTTAGAGCATAGACTCCCAATGGTCGTCCGGTGAGCCTTTGTGCGAGGCACCACAGAATTCTGTTATTGGACGACCACTGTTAGCAGTTTACAATCACCCCTTTATCGATGCAAGTGCCAGGTACACTTCTAGGCTCTCATCTTTATGCAGGCGATACACATCTGTACTTGTGCTTTGATCTTTCTCTAGCATATTGAGCTCTCTTGGCATCCTTGCTGCGAGTGTCGCCGACATTCGTACTTAGATAGCAGCAAATTCCCTCCAAATTGGTGACAATAAAACCAACTAGCTAGTAGTTATGGGGCAACATGGTGTAATTTTGAAATTGAAAAGCCAAACTCTCAAAATGGCACCGGTCAGCTTATCTCTTTTGTTGCCTCTGCACGAATTCTAGGTGCTCTCTTCCCAAATGCCTTTTGTTAGAAGACCACATCAGCTCACGGTCACGTCTACCTATTTTCAGCTACGAAACATCGTACTTACCGCTTTTCCAACTCAAGTCAAAGAGGTGTATCTCCAACCAACCTCATATCCCTTAGAGAGCCAGGCTTCAGTTCGTGTGCTCCTAAAGCCTGGAACTCGCTACCGACTGACGTCAAAAATAAAATAAATAAATCCTAGCTGATTAAACAGCCTCTTTTTGTATAGCGACAGAAGAGCCTTTTATGGCTATCACCACCGCTAGCAGTGGCGATAAAGAATCGCCCACCGCAGGAATCGAACCCACGACCTCGGTCGTGAAAGCAACCGCCTTACCTAGTGTGCCATCAAGTCAACACATACCCTGACTTGTCATTTGAAAGTAAGCTTAAAACCCGCGCGTTGCTCACATCATTTGCTCCGACTGTCTGAATGGACCCTCGGGTGCCTTCGAGTGCTGGCACTGTGCATGTTATTATTAAGCGAGTGATATGCTTACTTTAAAGAATGTGTGAAGTGCCTAGGGAGAGAGAGATAATCTTTAAAGTCGCTATGCAAATGTTAATTTAAGAATGCCCGTCGCACCTGTAAAGAGCAGAGCTGCAGCAGTCTTGGCATTCTCACGTCGGGCACTCAAGATCCTCTAGCGATTACGCGAACCTGTTCGTAACTAATGATGACAACAGATGATTCTGCTCACCGCGCCAGTTGTGCTTCCGGTGGCCGATCGCTACACGGGTCTTAGCGAGCTGCTGCAAAGCCTCATTTCACCCCTTTCCGCATCAAGCGTTATGCAACTCAGCTGGGCTCGCTGCTTCGTCAAGCTAAGGATATGTTGACAGCCAAGCGCTGCATGTGCTCCGGAAGCGGCCCGCGAGCTTTTCTTTTAGTTTCTTGAGGGCCGGTTTTTTTTTAAGGGAACAATTATAAGAGTGAAACTCGGATCGGCGAGCGGAATCCCTCGCGGATGCATCGGTGAGTGCTTCGGCCGCCGAACAATGCAGCGAGCAGCTGGCTATAGCTAGCTCGGCGCGAATAAAACACTCGCTCCGCAGGATCTAAGAGCTGAATATCAGCGCGGGTTTATTTGCCTCATTTCCAACACTTAGCTCGCTTCTAACGGGCCAAGCTCAGATGCCGTCGCATCAGTTTCGGCTGCCGCGGTCCGAGTGAGAGCGAGCGGTCACTGCGGACGCGGCAGCTATCGACTGCACGAGCACGTGCTCTAGCGCCGCCGCAGCGACGGCAGAGCGACGACTGGCAATCTCTGACCAATCCCCACCCCCACCCCGGGGCGGGCTGAGCATTTCGGCTGCCCCGGGTTGGACTCGCGGTTGCCGCCAGGTGGCGCCGCTAGGCGTCCCCGACTTCGCTTCGCTTCTTTTTTTTCACAGTCAACTTCGCCGCTGGAGCAGACGGCGAAGCAGCGCCTTTGACGACGCTGCCGCCTTTTCGCTCCTTTTTCTTCTTCACAGCTCGCGACTCGACGTCGTCGTCGTCGTCGCGGCGGGCGTTCGCGGTCACAACTTTTCGTACCTTTTTCTTCTTCGCGACAGTTACCTCGACGCCGGGCTCGTCGCCCGGCGTCAGTGCATCCGCCTGGTCCGCCGGGCCAGAGCTTCGCCGCTCCCCTGCTGCTGCTGCGGGTCTTTTCATCCTGCTCGAGACGACAGCCGCCGAAGCCGCGGCGGCGACTGCGGCAGCGCCGCCGTCGTCGGCGACCGCGCCGCCGCCCACTTCCGCCGCCGCTATGCATATGGGGCGAAGCGCGGTTTTCGCCTCGGCCACCCGACGCAGGACGCACGGACGGTCGTCGTCGACGCCGGCAGCCGCAAACACGACGATCGCGCCGTCGTTGGACGCGGCCGCCAATAGAGGGGCGGCGGCGGCGCCCACTCCAAGTCGCCCGTTGACGACGACGCTTAGACACTTGACGCGGTTGCCCTCCACTTTCTCTTCGTGATCCTTGGCGCCCGACGCGACGTCGAACGCGCGAATGGCGCCCGTCTCGCAGCCGACGACCAGCTTGCGCCGCGACAGGAAGGCCATCGCGTGCACGGGTCCGCCGGCGGCGACGCTGCGCGAGATGGCGCCCGTGGACACGTCCCACACGTCGACCCGGTCGTCGTAGGCGACGGCGTACAGCGCCCCGCACGGGCTCCACCGCACGACGTCGGCGGCCACCTTGATGTTCGTCACGTAAGCGCACTTCGCCGTCAGCAGGTTCCACGCGCGCAGCGTCTTGTCCTCGCCGACGGACAGCAGCAGCTTGCCCGTCGGGTGGACGGCAAAGTGATTCACCTTGCCCTTGTGACCGCGCAGGCTTCGCAGACACTCCCAGTTGCTCGTCTTCCAGATGCAAATGGCGCCGTCTTCGCTGCCCGAGAACAGGTAGGCGTCGAAGAACTCGACGTGCGTGATCGTCCCCGCGTGTCGCATCAGCGAGCCGAGCTCGACGTTGGCCGACAGGTCGAACAGCTGCACGACCTCGTCCACGCCGCCGGACGCCACCACGCCGCCGGACGACAGGGCGACCGCACGAATGGATCCGCAGTGGCTCGTGTCCGTGAAGAGCAGACGAAGCGACGACGCATCGCCGCCTTTCGACTCGTCCGCAACAACCTCGTAGCTGATCAGAACGTGTTCGTAAGTGCCTACGACTAGAGCGCACCGCGCTGCCGCGCCCGACACGGCGACCATGCTGTTCGACCCTGACACAAGTCGTTGCAGCGAGCGCATTAACGAGCGCTTCCGGCGGATACAGGAGAGAGATCCCCCCTCCCAGCTGCGGATAGAGCGACCGCTGCTTCTCCTGCGGCGAGCGACTGCGTTCGTAAGCAGCAGGCGCCGCGCCTAGCCAGGACCGCTTTTGCAGAGGCGCACTTTTCTCGCGTTCTCGCGTCGTCTTCAGTTTCGCCGGCGCCACCCAGACGCGCGGCGGGCGCTCTCTCACGGCGACCGTTGCAGGCAGACGATGGGCACACCGGGCGTGTTTTGGGGCGCCGCCTGCGCTCGACTCGCCCTGCGAAGAGAAGCGCTGAACGCGTGTAGGCGACGCGCTGGCACGGCCGCGGCGCAGCCCTTCCACTACCAGGACGTGTTCCAGACGACCTCGACCCTAGAGACGCCGTGGAAAAAGCTTCCCGGTAGGTCGCGTGAGAGTGCGCCCTCGCGCCCCCCCCCAGTGCACTCTTGTCGGCTGGAGCGGCGTCGGAGCGCCGAGATCGGATTATCGAGGCGCTGCGTTTCCGACCCCGATACTCAGCCCTTCTCTTATTCGACAGTGCCCGTCCACCGCGCGGGGGCGTGAGCGAGCCGTGCGAATACTGGCCGCCGGCGTGGCCGCGAATCGCTTCAATCTTCGGGCTTATCGGGCTTGCGCAGCGAAAGTTTGTGAACTGCAGTGGCTGGTGAACGTTACCTACGTCGCACGCACCTGTACTTGAGTCGTTCGGAGGAGACGTCGCACGTGTCGTTCAAAAGAAGCAAATAGCCGAGGCTGTGGCTGCACTCTGCGAGTTCCCGATTAGCGAGTGCTGCTCGGCCTTTGTGGTGACCACAGTGCGAGATTGCCCAGTCTGGCCGTGTCAGCCTCTTGCCCCGAGACAGAGCGCTCGTGCGGCCGTGCAGTTCCGGGTTGTACCACTTGGCCACGTCTTCTCGCCGGTCGGCCTTGGCTTTGCCTCGCTGTTGTTTCTATGGATGCTTCTATGCTATCCTGAAGAATCGAACGGATGCACAAAGCACTACAGAACGTTAACTCTGGCGCTCTTGCTGCTGGTCACGTACTCTGCTGCAATTGACTGAAGCTGACCTTTTGCACTCCGTGCGTGCCGCCGCTGGGAGCTCGCCTGGTGCACTGGCTTCAATGTCCGAGGTCACGAGGTCACGTTCCTTGCTGCAGACAAGCGAGTGGTTGGCTGTTTATCCCAATCGTCTCCTTTCGAGGCCTTATCACAATTATTATATTATCTTATCTTATAATTATTATCTTATCTTATCTTATATCTTATCTTATCTTATAATTATTATCTTATCTTATCACAATTTCAGCTAGCATTAATTTTAGACTGCCTTTTGGTGCTTACCGTTCAGCCAGCTGCATCTTTTTTGCCTGGCGCCTTGCTACGTATATTTCTTGATCATACAAAGTAAATAAGTAGGCGGCGTAGCTAATGCAGCCGCCGCCGGCTGCATTAGCTACGCCGGCGGCTAGTAACCTACTTGTTAGTTATGGTCGTCAGCAGCTGCTATCGCTTCGTCATCGTATATCAAATGCATTCCTAGATATTAATGTTGTTGCTAAGATTCATGAACTATGCATTAACAAAAGGAAAGCAACCCGTAGCCGCCGCGGTGGCCGGAACCGCCAGCTTAGACGCTGCTCGTTTGGTATTCCTAGCATTGTCTCGAACCGCTTAGCACGCTCCCCGCATGCGTCACTGTAAATCTCTCAAACTTAGTGGTCATCAGGCCTGTTGTAACCCAATCGGCCAGACTTAACGCTTGCCTTTGGAATCCTCGCTCAATGTGCAATAAACCTCTAGTAATAAACGACCTTATTTCTGAAAATGGTATCGACCTGCTCGCCCTAACTGAAACTTGGCTGAAATCGATAAACTGCCCGACAATTAAAGACGCTACTCCATCTGGTTTCACGTTCTTTCACACCCCTAGATCAATCCAAAACTGGAGGTGGAGTTGCTATGATCGTGCGCTCGAAATTCAACTTCAAGCCATTTGCGGTACCCTCGAAGCAGTCTTTTGAATCAATTGTCCTGGTCTCACCCGAAAACAAGCTACCGATAGTGGCAGTAGTCTATCGCCCACCAGGTACCAAATCCTCCTTTATCTCAGATTTCTCCGATCTCATTTCGATTCTGTGTGCAAGAAATCGATCCTTCCTCGTTATGGGTGATTTCAACGTTCACTTTGATAACTTATCTGACGCTTTCAGCACCGAGTTTCGTACATTGACAGACTCATTATCTCTTGTGACTCATGTGCATGGCCCTACCCACATCAAGGGTCACACACTCGACCAAATTTTCTCATATAACTGCACTTTGTCATCACCAGTTATCACCAAATCCTGCTTATCTGACCACATGCAGATCTCATTCAATCTACAGTGTGTGCCCACATTCTCCTCTAAAATAACCTGTGAATCGCGAAACCTCAAGACCCTAGACAACGATGCTGTCCGTGCGAGCATATCTGCTTCACCTTTGCTGCTCAGTCCTCCCTCCGATCTGTCATCACTGGTAGATTGCTACAACACGACACTAGCTGACACGCTCGACGAGTTTGCACCTTTGACAAAGCGCACTGTGCGCCCCCGCCCAGACGGCCTATGGTTTACCACAGACATTAAACTAGCCAAGTCTACTAAACGAAAGCTTGAAAAGGCATACAAAAGATCCGGACTAACTGTCCATCGACAGGCATATGAAGACTACTGTAGGTCGTACCAATCGATCCTAGCAAAGGCTAAGTCTAGCTTCTATAGAAACATCGTTGAATCACAGATGCACAATCCAAAAATGCTGATGTCGACAATAAACCATCTCCTCAACCGTTCCCAGGTTAGCTCCTTACCTGATGATCCTTGTGATGATCTAGCCGATCGCTTCTCTCGATTCTTTGTGCAGAAGATAGACAAAATCAGGGAATCCATCCCTGCGATGACAACCTTCCCACTAGAATGCTGTTCCTCGGTTCCTGGCTGCGCCTCAATGTCTGCATTTAAACAGGTCACTAGTGATGTAGTCCTAAAGCTCGTATCTCAATCAAAGAAGACAACAAGTCCACTGGACCCTATTCCCACTGTCCTGCTCCTACGTTGCATTGATCTGCTGCTGCCATGCATAACCAACATCATTAATATGTCATTAGCCTCAGGTCAGGTCCCAGCACCTTTCAAAAAAGCTGTAGTCAGGCCACTTCTCAAGAAAGCTACACTAGACCAAGAGAACTTAAGCAACTACCGCCCAGTCTTCCTTCTACCATTCCTATCAAAGACACTGGAACGGGTCGTGGCAGACCAGCTGAACTCGTATATCGAAACCTCACACCTTGCTAGTAAGTTCCAGTCTGGCTTTAGAGCTAATCACTCCACAGAGTCAGCATTGCTTCGGGTATACAACGACCTACTTAGGAATGCAGACATGGGTAGAGTGTCTCTTCTTGTTTTGCTCGATCTTTCGGCAGCTTTTGATACCATCGATCACAAAGTACTTCTAGAGCGCCTCTCATCTCGCCTGGGCATCACTGGCACTGCTCTGCAGTGGTTCAGGTCCTATCTCAGTGGGAGACTCCAGAGTGTTGACGTGAATGGACAAAGATCATCTGAAGTACCTCTGAAATATGGAGTACCTCAGGGCTCTGTGCTAGGTCCGGTCCTTTTCACCGTTTATACTCTCCCTCTCGCTGATGTGATTGCCAAGCACAATCTAGGCTTTCACTTCTATGCGGATGACACTCAGTTGTACCTTTGCTTTGATCCGTCCCAGCTTTCAAGCACCTCAAATTCTCTCAACTCACTTGCTGCATGCATTGATGACATCCGATCATGGATGGCAGCAAATTTTCTAAAACTAAACGATGATAAAATTAACTTACTAGTTATGGGCAAACCTAGTGTTATTCAGAAATTGGAAAGGCTGACTTTCAAAATTGGCTCTGCCAGCATATCTCCAGTTGCATCAGCTCGAAATCTAGGTGTCATATTCCAAAGCGACCTCTCGTTAGACGACCACATCAGCTCCACAGTCAAATCAGCCTATTTTCAGCTTCATAACATTGCTAAAATTAGGGCTTGTTTAGATAAGGATACCACGTCCAAGTTGGTCCATGCATTCGTGACATCTCGTCGACTTCTGCAACTCACTGCTTACTGGCCTACCAGCATGTGCGATCAGGCGATTGCAGCTGGTGCAAAACTCTGCAGCTAGGCTTGTCTGTCGTGAGCGTCGCAGTTGCCACATTACTCCACTTCTCGCCGACCTGCACTGGCTACCAGTCAAGCAACGGATTGACTTCAAGGTTTTGTCGCTCACTTTTAGGTCTCTTCATTCTATGGCTCCAGCCTATCTTTCAGATATACTACCCCATCAGGCAAAGCATCGTACCACTCGCTTTTCGGAATCCAACAGTCTAGAAATACCTCGTACAAACCTTAAATCCTTTGGAGACCGTGCATTTAGCTCGTATGCTCCCACAGCCTGGAACTCCCTCCCGACCTGCATCAGAACATCCCCTGACCTGACCACATTTAAAAGAAACTTAAAAACATACCTATTTAGGACAGCATTTAGTGGGTCCTTGTGATTCGTCCTCGATGTGCTTATGCGTGCTGACACTGTTCATGCTGCCACTAACCACATTTGCATGCTGACCCAGTGCATGTAACCCCTAACCATGTTATTCATTTTGTTTGTTTTTCAAGCATGATTTTACTTACTATTCTATTGCGTATCACTTTGCAGCAAATGTAAAGCGCCTAGAAAGAGATTAAGTTCTCTGAGGGTGCTTTATCAAGTGCAATATTATTATTATTATTATTATTATTATTATTATTTTCATGGTTTCCGTTGGTCAGTCAGCACATTGCTAATAAACTCAAGTTCTTCTGTCGGGTCCTTGCACTCGTGACATCCCTTCAAGACTTCTGGAACTCATTTTATGCTGCATTTATGCTATCCACTTTCTCCTAAGTCGGTGCCGACTTTGGTTCAATTTCGCTCTGGTTTGTGGGTTACCAGGTCGCCAGGTCATCACATCTTGGGGGAGGAGTCAAATCAGCCGGCTGTCATGAAGGAGAAGCTACTTGCTACTTTTTGGCACCTAGTCGGACCCACTGACCAATCACAATCCCGGGCCATCACATACCCACGGCCAAAATAACGATGGATGACGTTTGTAGGCTCGAGTTAAATGAGTAGTTCAGAGCAAGTCAAGTATGGGATTCTTTTGTGCGTTGAAGCTACTGCTTAACCTTTGTCTGCCCAGAAGCTTCTGCCGTGCTTCCATTTATGAAATCCACCAATAAACCCGTAAAGGTGTTTACTGCTTAGCACTGTACACCCTCACACCCGTGATGGAGCACATTACTTAGCACTATACACTTTTTCGAAACATATTTTGTATTCGGGTATTTTCCTGTCCTGTATAGTCTGCTCAAACTACTCTGCAATTGTGACTGCAATTGTGACGCAAACTCTACATCTGCAGGTGAGGATGTGGCCCCTCTTTTTGGGGAAACCGCTTTTCACAATAGCCTCTCGAATTAGAGCAGGGTGCTGTGGGCAGAACTAAGTCGGTCATCAATGTTTTCTGAATCGATAGTGTAAGCGCCCTCCCTAACTAGGAGAAGAGTCGGCATCGGTAAGGAGGAAAGTCGATTGTGTAAACACTTCTTAAGACCAACCTGATATTTAGCGTAAATGCTATTGTCAGATTCAAGCTAGAGATACTCACCCTCAGGAGTGGTTCATCTACCATGACTCCAGGTGAAATTTGCCTGTAGTATGGGTGTGCTATTCCAAAACGACTTGCTTCGGACTGCTCTCTGATGAGGAACATTTCCAAAACCAGGCCCTGCTTAGGGGCCGGTACAACAGCCAAACTAGTTCACGCTTTTAGGACATTACATCAAGATTACAGCATTGCCCTCCATTCAGGACTTCCTGGCTGTGCCCTTAATCGGCTGCAAGTGGTGAAAAACAAAGCAGATTGTCTGGTCTGTGGTCGACATCGTAGCTGCTCACATTACGCGGTTACTACCTGGGCTTCACTGGCCACCTGTTAACATAAAGCATTGAATCAACTTCCACGATTCTCTCTGTGACCTACATGTCACTTCACTCCTGTGAACGAGCCCAAACTATCCGATCTAACTATATTGGTCCTCTAATCTAGGCTATCGCACAGCTTGCTCCTCGGCTTCCAGTCGTCTTACCATTTCTTGGGCTTAGTTGAAATGTTTGGCCTTTAGTTCGTATTTTCCGAAAGTCGGGGACCGTTTTCGGCTTCTATCACTCCCTGCTGTGACTTTGCATCATTCAAATCTCTGCTGAGAAGACATCTGTTCCACTCAGATTTCTGTGCGCCTCTGTGAACTTGTCTTTAGCTTTGCTTGCTTACTTGTGCATGATTTGGCATATGTTACTAGCCAGAGGTCCTACTAACAAGCGGCCTTGAATGTTATCATTTTTCTTTTTAAACGCTTGTCTAAGCGTGCTATATATATATATATATATATATATATATATATATATATATATATATATATACATATATATATATATATATATATATATATCTTTATATCTTTGCACGCTTGGCTAAGCGTGATACCTTGCTTGTCATTCATTTTAAGTTACTGTTTCTCATGCAGTAAGTTGTAAAGTGCCTGTAGAGAGGTTTGATTCTTATAGAGTGCTAAGCAAAAGACATTATTAAACAGTTAACTAGTTTCCTTTCCAGTATGTGTAAAGTGCCCAGAATAGTCTATATCTATTAGGGTCCTGAATACATTTTAGTAGTATTCTCGCTTCTCAAAGAGTGCCTGTAATTGCAGTTGAGATGCTTACAGTTGATGCAAAACTCGGCAGCCAGACATTTTTGTCATTGCGTCGAAGCTGTGACACTGTTGCCCTTCTCACCGACCTGGCCTTACTCCCCATCATCAAGCAGCAGCACAAGGAAATGAAATTTAAGGTTCTGTGACTCTTCTGCCACTCACTGTTAGATCCCACCATCAGATCCAGGAGGAGAGTACGCGTAGTTTCGTGAGAATTCCGAAAGTAGCCTCCATGGTCTATGACGTGTAGAGTAAAAGTTCTGTTGCACCCAATATATGATATAATTTATTTATATAGCACCCCAAGGGAACTTAATCTCTATTCAGGCGCTTCACATATGCCTCGGGGCTCGAGCCCACGACCTCAGTCAGACCTTAGTCGGGGCGAGCACCTTAACCGCTAGACCAAACCAGCTCGGCCTGTAAGTGTAGGAATGGAACATCTACTTTCTTGTCCATGTAAATCCTGAGGGCACGAGTAAGCTAAAACTGGTGCAACAGTTCACCTAGCTGTGAAGGAGGCTAATC
Organism: Cristatella mucedo; assembly: GCA_009760855.2. NCBI lineage: Eukaryota > Metazoa > Bryozoa > Phylactolaemata > Cristatellidae > Cristatella > Cristatella mucedo. The sequence goes on along the minus strand of WPIO01000067.1, from coordinate 1,310,995 downwards.
TGATTTTATGGTTTCTTCCCAACACGGTTTAAGTTTCTAGAAAGAGATTAATAACTCTTAGTGCTTTAAATTTTATTTTTAGACGATTGCCCCCCCCCCCATGCCCACTGCAAGTGTGCATTTTTCTCATTCTTACCCTCCCTTCCAACCGGTGGAGGGGTAGGTGCTCTCTCAGGAGCGATGGGGCGTGGTTGTGGAGACTGTTGCTGCCAGTAGGATACTGTAACTGTGGCTCCTGCTAACTGTGTATGGTGCCTCCTTTGCTGCCTAGGTCTGCTCAGCAGGTCGGGACGATGGCTCAGATGAGGAGAAAGCTGCTAGTGACGTTATGCTAGTTATGCCGTTATGACGAGCCGCATATTTATGCAGATGTGTGTGTGTGCGCGTGTGTGTGTGCTACAGGTAGCTACGTGTCCGTGTCCGAGGTCAAGGGGGTGAAAATCCTCAATGTGGCTGCCGCTGGGCTGACTGCGCTTACTGAGCAAGCAATGGTTGACGTGTCTCACCTTCTGCGGCCCGGCCATCTGCAGGTGAGTGCTCCTTGCGCACGTGGTGGAAGGCGTAAGCAGCCACTTGGCAGCCATGTTAATGGTGCCAACAGCAGCTAGAGCCATTGCCGCTGCCAGCTGCTGCTGCTGCTGCTGCTTGCTCCAACCAGAGTGTTGGCGACAAAAGCTTTTGCTCTGCAGGTTCTAGACTGTAGAACTCACTTTCACAATTCTTCTTGGGCAAGGTCGTATGTTCTCCTGCTGCTGACGGTGGCACATCCTCTCCAGCCATCCTGAGCTGCTCCATCATGAGTTCCATGCTGCTGCTCACTTCCTCAACTGCCCTCCTGACTCAGCTATGCTTCTCCCACTTTCTCTTTGATAAGTGAGTTAAATCTGTTGGCTACGGCATGCGTACCGAAAGCCGCTTAGGCTTTGAGTGAGCTTTAGAAAACTCTGCTTCCTGATTGTGACTTTGTGGAGTTACCGACGTCGATTCTGTACACT
>WPIO01000067.1:1232500-1302500 GCA_009760855.2 Cristatella mucedo | reverse complement strand
GCCTGCCGATGACACTACCGTCGATCATTTGCCCGAGCACCTTTGCATTCTCGTGCATCGTTCATTGAACAGTCTCGGTGCTGCTCTGTCGACTGCTTTCACAACATGCCGGCATCCGGATCTTTTTTTTGTAACTTCACGAACTGCGTGGGTTCTGCGCTGCAAGCGCGGCTCGTAGCGCTGGCAGCGCCGCTCCGGCTCCGATCTCTCACCGGATTCAAGCAGCTCTGATGATGCGGTCGGCCACAATATTTATTTGCTTGCCGGCCTTTCACCGTGTGGCGGACTGATGAAACGACCGAATTCGTATCTTTAAGTTGCGATCGTCGTGTCGGGATGGAGGGGGATATCGAACCAACGAATGGCTCTCTCTTGCGGCCAAATTCCGTCATCTGCAAACCGCTTGGCGCTCAGCATCGCAGCTCGAGGCATTCGACTCCCGCGAGTCGGCGTTCGTGCTCTTCAGTGTTGCAAGCCTCATTGCAGACCTGCCGATGAGTCGTTACCTTTTGGCTAGCGAGCAGCCGGTGCGCTCTCCTAAGCGCTCCCACCAGTGAGTCGTGTTTTTATCATCGGCGCAGGTCGCCCCACTGGACATGTACACGGAAGTTAACACTAACACGAACCTGCCGGCTCAGGTGGAGCTGTACGCCGTGCCCGGGTCGGAGTACAAGTTCCTGTTCATAGCCAAAGGTGGCGGCTCTGCCAACAAGACCTACCTGTATCAGCAGACCAAGGCGCTGCTGAATCCCGAGAGACTGCTCAAGTTCGTCAACGACAAAGTTCAGGTCGGCCTGCTCTCTTGTGCCGTGGGCCTCACTCCTGTTCGGCTGCTTGCTGCTGCTTGCTGCTGCTTGCTGCTGCTTGCTGCTGCTTGCTGCTGCTTGCTGCTGCTTGCTGCTGCTTGCTGCTGCTTGCTGCTGCTTGCTGCTGCTTGCTGCTGCTTGCTGCTGCTTGCTGCTGCTGCTAAAGAAGAAAAGAAAAAAATCTTAGCTGATTTAACAGCCTCATTGCTGCTGCTTTGCTGCTGCTAGCTGCGCAGAAGAGCCTGCTAATTGGCTGTGGCCACTGCTGCTGCAGCTGCCAAATAAAGCTGCCTTGACTGCAATGCTGCTTAGAATCACTGCGCTTGCGAACTGCCCTAAAGAAGAAAAGAAAAAAATCTTAGCTGATTTAACAGCCTCAGAAATAGCAGAAGGGCTTTAATGGCTGTGGCCACCTCTTGCAGCATGCCTACCCCTGAATTGCCGACTGCAGGAGCGAACTCACACGCTCATGGGGCGTTAAGAGCTGCTACCTTCCTGGGCTGCTGCTAGAGCTGCTGTGCTGCTGGCTGCATACTTCCATGGACGTCACATTTGCACTGCCTGCATGCTTGCTCGTGCTTGCATCAGGGCTGCTGGAAGCAGGCAGCGCTGCCATTGTCCTGATCGTGCATCTGATCCGGCAGCTTTTGCAAAAGCACGTAGCTAGAAGTGTATTTTGCGATGCGCCAAGTGGTTTCTGGCTGTGTGACCCCCATGCTGCTCGTGCCAGTCGTCATCCTGTCCTGTCTACGGTGATCTCTCGTTCTCCGTAGACTCTCGGAACGGCGGCCTGCCCACCCTACCATCTGGCCTTTGTAGTCGGCGGCCTGTCCGCCGAGATGACGTTAAAAACTGTTAAGCTGGCCTCGTGCCGGTACTTGGACAACCTGCCGACGAAAGGTGGGTTCGCAGCGCTTTGAGCGAGCTATAACGTTGAGCAGCCTGGTAGCTGCCGATCAAAGCCACCCGTGATTAAGGAAAAGTGGCGCATCTGTGGCTCATCCGGGGCTGTTGCAGGCAGCTGGCCGTGTCGAGCCGTGCAGCCACGTGACAAAGCGAGAGGGATTAGTTCTATCAGGCTACTGTCAGCTCTGATGTATGCAGTCTCTCTCTCTCTCTCTCTCTCTCTCTCTCTCTCTCTCTCTCTCTCTCTCTCTCTCTCTCTCTCTCTCTCTCTCTCTCTCTCTCTCTCTCTCTCTCTCTCTCTCTCTCTCTCTCTCTCTCTCTCTCTCTCTCTCCCTCCCCCCTGAAGCTGTCCTGACACGAGCATGTGTGCGGCATGTGCCACACAGGCAACAGACACGGGCAAGCGTTTCGTGACGTCGAGATGGAAGGGAAGATCTTGGAGCTGACACGCAAGCTTGGCATTGGAGCACAGTTCGGTGGCAAGTACTTCTGCCACGATGTTCGAGTCATCCGCCTGCCTCGGCACGGCGCGTCGTGCCCAGTGGGCATTGGCGTCTCGTGCTCAGCAGACCGTCAGGTGAGACGGCTGTGCTTTTAGCCGGCGAGCCCGACCTTCTGCGTCCCGACCTTCTGCGTCCCGACCTTCGTATTGGCTATCGAACTCGCGCCATCTAAACAGCTTGCTGAAGCTGTGCTTGCTCAATATGTCCACACAGATAGCTGGGTCGGGAATGCGAGCTCGCCGACAGTGTGCTTGGGATCTTGGTGGTTTTGGAAAAGAAGGGTCTCCTCTCCTGTCCTTGTGTCGACGATTAGTACTGTGATAACAATAATGATAATGATTGCCTATATAGCACCCTAACAGAACTTGCTCTCTATTCAGGAGTTTTGCAACTTAAAAGCAAAAACCAATAGTTAGTGACATGCGCAGTATCGTGCTTCGACAAGCATGCAAAAGCACACCAGAAGACACTCGGGGCCACTACTGGGGCAAGACCCTTGTCAGTAACGTGTATTGAATCATATTGAATCATGCGCCAAGCTGGTTTGGTCCAGCGGTTAAGGTGCTCGCCCCGACCAAGATCTGGCTGAGGTCGTGGGGTCGAACCCGAGGCATATGTGAAGCGCCTGAATAGCGATTGAGCTCTCTTGGGGCACGCTATACACACTAGTAAGCATGCCAAGCACACAGAAAAGACAAATTGCTAGTTCTCTGGGGCGCTGGGAACACAGAGCTGGACAGATACCCGTTTAGCTGGGACCTAAAGGATGCGTTGATAGTGCAGGTGGTGACAGAAGGCAGAAGCGAGTTCCACACTTTTGGTGAATACAAACCGAATGCCCGATCGCGTAAAGATTTCAATTTAGTGCGAGGGACGGAGTGACGACTGGAGAGAAACTGAGGTAGAGCAGGTGGAGCACATTTGCAGAGCAAGGAGGTCGGATCGGTAGGCTGGTGAAAGAGAGTGAAGCGACCTCAAGGCCAAACGGAGGATTTAAAGTTGGTGATTCGATGCATCATAGCGAGCCAGTGAAGCTTGGACAAATTGCCACTGATGATGATCGAAAGTGTGATTGTGCTTGCTTGCGTTGAAGGCTTGTCAATTTTCTCTCTCTCTCTCTCTCTCTTGCTTACCTTCGATGTATCGAGGACATTTGCGCCCTAACATTTTTAACAACATTTCAAGGATCTCTTAGGGACACGGGTTTCTAATACCAGGTTGGAGACCGTGTAGCCTCCGAAGGGATGTAGCGTCTAGATAACGTGAGCCGGAGTGAAATACCGGTTACTGTGTGTACTACTTCACCGTGAATGGTTCACTGTTCCTTCGGTACGTCCTCGTACGAAGGATTCGAAAGCTTCGTGGCTCGTTGCTGCTGCTGCTGATGCTCAGGATCTGGATCCAGGCTGAGTCCACTTAGTTCTACCGTGGATTTGTTTGGGAGCTAGAGTTATCTCTCACTTATCGAACTGCGACGTTTTGGAATTCAAGCTCCACGAACCAGGGCGTGGGTTCACAAGCAATCCTTGATTGTCAGCGCTGCAAGCAAGCAGGTTGGCTGCTAAGACTCCTCTGCTGATATATATATATATATATATATATATATATATATATATATATATATACATATATATATATATATATATATATATATATATATATATATATATATATAGCTAGATAGATAGATAGATGAGGCTACAAAGTCAGCCAACCTTTTGTTTTTATTTTTGGATTGCATCCGGCCTTCACAATCTCCTTGCCGACCTTCAGGGAAAGACGCTTGGATGCAGCTTCTCCTCATTTGCTGCAAAATCAAGCTTTTTGTTGAGCATCAAAGTTACCAATGAAGTATAAAAGTGGAACACCAAGATGTCTTCACAAACTTTAAAGTATGCTATTATTGGTGAAAGCACCGAGCACCGTATGCAATACTCGGTCCAGCGTCGATTCCTCTTACTTTGTTCAGTAATGATTATTAATAGAATAACTTTAATTCCTTTGCATAGCCCCCAAAGGAAACTGAATCTCTATTCAGGCACTTCATGTATGCCGCAGTACTAGAGCCCACGACCTTTGTCATCAAAGGCGAGCACCTTAGGGTGCCTTTACTCGGCTTTGCACACTCATGCAGCAGAGTCGCCATGTTGCTGTCGTACATAGCACCAACTCCGCTCCGATGCTGCGCACGAGCGCGAGGCCGCGCCTGACGATTGGATCGCCCTGCCTCGGCACTGGTTGCTCTCATTTTTGCTTGCCCACTAATTTGCTTGCGTTTTTTTTGCCGTTTCCAGGTGCTCGGCAAAGTGACTGCTGATGGTGTCTACGTCGAGCAGCTAGAGACGAATCCGGCCAAGTATCTGCCTGAAGTGAAAAGCCAAGACCTAAGCTCCAACGTGGTTCCGGTATGTAGGAGTTAAAGACGAGCCAGCTTCTGGGTGGTGGTCAGCCTCGGCTCGATGCGATCGGGTAGCAAGAGCATCAATTTATAACAAGCATAGACACAGGTCTGCATTGTAGACCGACAGCTTGCCTCAGTGGCTCGGTTCAATTTGGACACCTCGAGAGTAATGGTTAATCGATTAATTAGCCTCATTGAGATATTTTTGGCAAAGATTTCGATGCGATCTATACTTTTATTCGCTGCCTGCCAGGTCGGTGTAGCTAGGGAGCAAGCCGTGGGAGCACCGTGTGGCTTTGCACCGTGGCTCCTTTCGATGCCCGTAAATCCTGCCCATAAATGATGCCTCGATGCCTGCCCATCCCAGCCCCCCCCCTCTCGGGGGGGGGGGGCTGGGGGGGGGCTGGGATGGGCAGGCATCGAGCTCGAGTTGCTGCTGTGCCGTTGCCATCGTTTGCCACTCCGACCGCTGCTCGGCCAGCTGAAATCTTAGTCGTGCTGTTGAGCAGGTGAACCTCAACAGGCCCATGTCCGAGGTGCTGGCTCAGCTGGCTCAGTGCCCGGTGAAGACACGTCTGAGCCTCTCGGGCACGCTGATAGTGGCCCGCGACATTGCGCATGCCAAGTTAAAGGAGAAGCTGGATGCCGGCGGCAGCCTGCCCGATTACTTGAAGAACCACCCCGTCTACTACGCAGGGCCTGCCAAGACTCCCGAGGTGTGGCTGCTGCGCCGTGCACTGCTGTGGTGCTGCCATGGCTACCATCACCGCCGCTGCAAATGCTGCAGATGTGGCTACCGTGGCCGCTGCCAGCGCTGCTGGTGCTTTCGCCACTGCTGCTACCGTGGCACCTTCAAACCTAGTGTTAGTCTTAAATAGGAAAGCTTATCCTTGAAAACGGGCTACCAAGCCTCCTGTATAGCTTCTACACGCCATCTTGGTGTTCTGTTCTTTACAACATATGCAAAGTGCCTTGAAAGAAATTTTAAGTTCTATGAGGCTGCTATACAAATTACTTATTGTTATTACTATTATTATTAGTTTTATTCTTCATCTGTATTATCATTATTATTATTGAAAATCTGCCGACCTTCAGCCATGTACAATTGCAAAAAGTCATGTTCAATTAGACATTTCAGACATCCCTTCTTGACTTCAGTAACTCACTACTAGCAGATCGGCTATCCTGTGCAATAAATCGCTTACAGTTGGTGCAAAACTCTGCAGCAAAGCTTTTCTATTGGGAACGGCGAACTTCTCAACGACCTGTACTGGCTCCATCTCAAGCAGTGTGTTGACGTCCATGTTCTATCACTCCGTTTGTTTTAGGTCCCTTCAGTCTTGTCCTCAAGTCAACCTGTCTGGACTACTTCCCAATCAGGCTAGCGCATTGTTCCATCGGCTCTTCTGACTTGTCATTTGGCTATGTCTCTAACCAATCTCAAGTCCTCTGAAAGCCCTGCCTTCACATAGTATGATCCTAAAGCTTGCAATTTACTGGCCTAGCCGACCTCACGACATCCCCTGACTTGACAACATTTAAATAGAAGCTGGAGACCTACCGGCTCCTCACAGCATTAAATGCTGGATCCGTGTAGTTAGTGAGTTATATTCTTATGATTGCTGACACTTTGCATGTTATCGACCTATATGTTCTTGAATGTGACGTCACTGAGCCCGTGGATCCTGCAAAAACAAGTCACTGACGTAATGCTTATGCTTAGTATGTGCTCTTTGTGTTGCTCATAGTATGTTAGGATGATGCAGCACTATTGAGTCATGTAAAAAATATCAAAGGAGATAATGTTTCTACTTTTTATATGTCCCTATATAATGCACTCTCTTATTTGAAATTGAACATTGAATTCTGATTAAATTATGAAACTGATAAGTAGGCTTTTGCTTATATTTTTTAATTACTCGTGTAAAGCTGAAGAGCATTCTCATGCTTGAATTCAGCATTGGCTATCGCACAACAGATCAAGAAAAACTGCTGCCAACTAATTTATAAAAAATTCACACGATGTCAATAAAAACTGCTAAACTGATAAATTTAGTAATAAGTTAGTTTAAGTTGAGTCATTACTTTTATTCATTTTTCAGGAATATGGGACAAAAATGGTTTCATTAAAGTATCTTTAACATCTTGAATTTTTGGATAGATTTTTCCAGTATATGTAAAGTGCTTAGAAAGAGATTACGCTCTCTTAAGGTGCTATACACATGTTTTATTATTTGTTTGGCCTAGGGTTTAAAGGGCTCACCCCTGACGACCGAGGTTGTGGGCTAGACCACTCTGGCATATAAGAGGGATAAGCATATAAGATGGAGATTGAGTTATCTTAGGGGTCTATACAAATGAATTATATTTCATTTGTTATTTTATTACTCTTATTATTATCCCAACTATTATTATTACGCTACCCATACTACTGCTGCTATGGCAGCTACTGTCACTGCTACTGATACTGAAAGAGACGTTGGCGCTACTGCTGCTTCTATCCTGCATGGCATTGCCTGTGTTCTCGTCTATGCCAGACGAACACATTGCTTACCAAAGAGCAGTCGATCATGGTCGTGGCCGCCATTGCTGCTGAAACTTTTTTCAATGGACTTTTGCCTTTTGATTATGTTGCTACGGTGACCTCTTCTCTAACGTAAATCGTCGGCCTTCTCAGCATTGAGGGAAAACATGTAAACCAGTTAAGGGCCATTCCTTCACTGGTTGGCTTGACGATTGTATGCCACAAAAGGAAGAGAGCAGCAGCAGCGACAGTTTCGAAGAATGCTCGTTGCAGGGCTATGCCAGCGGATCCTTTGGGCCAACGACTGCCGGCCGGATGGACTCGTATGTCGATCAGTTCCAGTCGCTTGGCAGTAGCATGGTCATGCTAGCCAAGGGCAACCGAAGCAAAGAGGTTAGTGCTCTTTTGCATCGCCTGAAGTATCATGCGAAAGCCTCAACCTTTGTTTTAGGTACTGTGGTTATGAAAGCAGACACCTGTGCAGGTGTAAAAGGCAAGGAGCATAGCCTTGACATCAGGCGTGCTTTGCCTTAGTAGTGTCGGTAGTGTCGAATACGAGCAACCCCACGAATGTGCAATTCGTGAGAGACACACAGACGGAGGCATCGAGAGTTGGTGTCGCACGAAGGTCGGCTCATCTACGAGTGTTTGAAATCAAGAATTCTAAGGCAAAAAAAAAAGTTTCTCGAGTTGGCTGCTGCACATCAGTAACCTTCCATTTGTGCGTTTTTCCCCCTGGTTGCAGAATGGCTGTACCCTGCCGTGGAAACTCGATCATTTTTTGTGTTGCTGCACGTTGTTTAATCCTTTGTCGTAGGTGACCAAAGCCTGCAAAAAATATGGCGGCTTCTACCTCGGCTCGATAGGTGGTCCGGCGGCCGTCCTCGCACAGAACAGCATCAAGAGTGTGCAAGTGCTGGAGTATCCGGAGCTGGGTGAGCTTGTAATTGAGCAGATGCCATCAAGCACTGCACGAGATTCCATCGAGCTGTCACGATGCTGTCTGACAGTGTGACAAATGCAAGCCTTGTGGCAACCTAGCGGATTGGTTTTGTAGCATCTTTGTCGCCTAGATAGATAAAATCAGAGAGTCGCACCCCCAAAGTAGTATCCCCGCTGGACTCTTCAATCGTTCCTGGCTTTACGTCCATGTGCACCAACGCCTCAATGTGCACGAAGCTGACCAGCCCTCTATACCCTATATCTACTTTTCTCCTTTTGTGAGGCAAAGATTTGCTGCTGTCTTGCATCACTAATGTAAAAAAGGATAGCTGATTTAACAGCCTCATTTATATAGCAGCAGAAGAGCCATCACCACCACTTGCTGTGACCAATAAAGGATTTCCTGCTGCAGGACTCGAACCCACGAGCTAGTGGCAGATCAGTTAAATTCCTAAATCAAAACTTTAAAACTATTAAGTTCCAATCTGGTTTTAGAGCTAATCACCCCACAGGTTCAGCACTCCTGCAAGTATGCCACAACCTTGAAAAACATTAAAGTTAAGCTGATTTAACAGCCTTATTTATATATTAAAAGAGCCTTCACGGCTATCACCACTGCTTTCAGTGGTCAATAAAGGATCAACCACTGTAGGAGTCGAACCCATGGTCTGGGCTGCGAAGGGCAAGTATTTGCCCTGGGCTAATACCCAGGGGTTACATCTCAAGTATGCTGACGTAGGTGGAGTCTCTCTGCTAGTTCTTCTGGATCTTAGGCGGCATTTCATGCAATTAATCACCTAGTCCTTCTTGAACGCATGTCGTCAGGGCAGCTCTGACACAGCACCGAGATGGTTTGGGTCATGTCTCATTCGGCAATGTCAATGCATTGATGTCAGTGGGTGACATTTGTCCGAGAAGCACTTAAAGAATGGGATACCCAATGGAACTATGCTCAGACCACGTCTTTTCACAATGTATACTCTCTCTCTCTCCCTCTCTCTCTCTCTCTCTCTCTCTCTCTCTCTCTCTCTCTCTCTCTCTCTCTCTCTCTCTCTCGCCAATGTAGTCGCCCAGCCTAATCTGGGATTTCACTTTTATGGAGACGACACAGATGTAACTGCTTTAGTCCCTGTCTGCCTTTCAGCACATCAAACTCTCTTAATTTGCTTGCAGCGTGTATTACCCCCATTTGCACTTATAATAATAAATAAATAAATAATTCATTTGTATAGCGCCCCAAGAGAACTAAATCTCTATCCAGGCGCTTCACATATGCCTCAGGGCTCGAGCCCACGACCTCAGCCAGACCTTAGTCGGGGCGAGCACCTTAACCGCTGGACCAACCCAGCACTTGGATGACGGCAAGCTTTCTCAGATTGAATGACGATACAATCTTCTTACTAATTATGGGCAGAACTAGTGTTGCTCAGAAATTGGAAAGCCTAACCCTCAAATTGGGCTTGGTCAGCAAATCTTTATTCTATCCTATGCACACAACTTTGTGTTCTGTTTCAAAGTGACCTTTAGCTGGACGACCATGTCACCTCCATAGTCAAATCTACTGGCTTCTAGCTATATAGCATCGCAAAAATTTAGGCCTGCTGAGACAGGAGAATCTTATCCAAGTTGGTCAGTGCACTTGTGACATCCCATCTAGACTTGCATAACTCAAATATTCGCATGTCATCCTGCATGTACAGTAAGATGCTTGCACCTGGTGCAAAACCAGACTTGTCAGTCCTGAAAGTCGCAGTTGTCACATTACATCACTTCTCGCTGACCTGCAGTCACTCCCTAATAAGATGCACATCGACTAAGGTTTTGTCACTCACTTTTAAATCACGTCATTCTTTGACTCCAGCCTACCTATTTAAAACACCTCTTGCTCAGGCTTCACATTGCACATCGATATGATTCTCTCTCACTCTCTCTCTCTCTCTCTCTCTCTCTCTCTCTCTCTCTCTCTCTCTCTCTCTCTCTCTCTCTCTCTCTCTCTCTCTCTCTCTCTCTCGTTGTCTGTCTGTCTGTCTCTCTCTGCCTCTCTGTGTCTCTGTCTGTTTCTCTCTCTCTCTCTCTCTCCCTTGTACAAATCTGTCTGCCTCTCTCTGTCTTGCTGTCTCTCTCAGCATAGTCATAATGTTTTTGCAATGGATGGATGGTCATCCTAATACTAATATATAATATATATAAATAATATATAAAGTATTAAAGTATAATAAGTATAATAATATATAAAGTATTAAAGTAATATATAAAGTATAAAATAAATAAAATAAATAATTATATATATATATAATATATATAATAATATATATAAATAATATATACTAATCATTCGATCGTGCTTTTCTTTGCAGTGTATGTACAGTGCCTAGAAAGAGATTAAGTTCTCTGAGGGCGATAAACAAATGTATTATTACTATTAGTTGTAGTAGTAGTAGTAGTAACATGGTGCATAATGATCTTGGAGTACATTTCTGGCAGTTGGGCTAGTGCTTTCAACGGTCTTTAGAGGCTTTGATTACACTCTCTGCATATCTATCTCCCTTTGAAAGGCATGTAATTAGTTTATTGTGCATTTTCTGTTCATAGCTTCTCGGCCTCTGTGGCTAAGAAAAGAGATAGCAACGTGTTCCTTGTGCACCTATTATGTATAATGGCACTCTGCAGGTCGCTGCCTACACTCTGCCCCTCCCAGCAGGGTTTGGGTTCATGAGTGCCTAGAGCTTATAGTTGCACAGCTACATATGTGTAGGTAGAGTGATTCATATAGAGTAGTCTTCTATCACACACTCAACTGCAAAGCGGCTTTCGGTAGCATGTGGTAGCCAACAGACTTCATCTCATGCATCAAAGAGAGAGAGAGAGAGAGAGAGAGAGAGAGAGAGAGAGAGAGAGAGAGAGAGAGAGAGAGAGAGAGAGAGAAAGAGAGAGTGAGTGAAAGTGGGTGAGTGAGAACCATAGCTGAGTCAAGAGGGCAGTCAAGGAAGTGAGTAGCATGGAAGTAGCAGCCCAGGGCGGCTGGAAAAGATGTGCCATAGTCGGCAGCTGTAGAGTAGATGTCATTGCGTAAGTGTGATAAATTTGAGATTCCAAAACTGTGAAAGCGAGTTCCACAGTTTAGTAAGGAACGGCTAAAGCTGATGTATCTTCAATAGGAGGATCCGAGGGCTCGAGGAGGCTCAGACGTGTGTAGCAGCAGTTCAGCTAGGTATGAAGAAGCCAAGCCCTCGTGGTGGGCGTTGTCGGACAGAGTAACGAGTAGACACAACGTGGCATGACTGGATTCACTCGATGCCAGGCGTTGCTTGGCGCTGTTGCCTGGCAACGCCTGGCACTGTTGCGCTGTTGCCTGGCTGCTGTCGCTGTCGTACATCTTTGCTCGAGCCCTTTCTTGCATGCATTCTCGTTCACCGTCTCTTGTCTGTCGCTGCGGGTTACGTGCGTATTTGGGCGAGAAAGGTGCGAGAAAGCTTGTTGCTGAGCAGGCCTTTGTCGCGTGCTGACGGTCTTGACGGCTCTGACGGCCTTGCCAGGCGAGTGATTCAGTGATGCGGGCACTTTTTCTCCCGAGTCGGGGCGTGGCATAGTGCATTTCTCTGTTAATTACACTTATGGTTTCGCTTAAGGTATGGAAGCTGTGTGGAAAATCGAAGTGGAAAACTTTCCGGCATTCGTTGTGGTGGACGATAAAGGCAACGATTTCTTCAAAGACTGGCAGATGGATTAGCTTGCATGCTTTAGCGACTAAAGTACTTTCTAGCGGAGCCGCTGGATTTTAAACAGTGAACCATCAGTCGTAGCCTCGTTTCGCAGCAGGATTTTTTATGGACTTATTTATGTTTCTGCACCGGAACACTGGAGCACCAGGATGATGAAGTAATGATAACGACATGCGAAGTGGCAGATTGGAAGGCATCGCTGAATATATGAACCTCTTATCGGTAGTTGTTTGCCTGCTTACCATGTCATGTTGCCATGCATTTGGCTTTCATCGCTGCCACTTCTTTTGGTGGATTTTTTCTTGCGTGTCGTTGGAGTTCCGGAGCATGCGATAAAGCATTATACTCTGTCTATTGGCCGCTGCTTTGCACGCAGCGTTGGCTGGCTGTGCTAGTTGTTGTGTGATAGTGAGCCCTTGACAAAGCTTTTGCCTGACAGCACAGCTTCGCCTACAGCGGCCAAAAGCACATGCCCGTGTCGATTGTGGTCGTGGAAGTAAAAGCTGTCGGTTCGGCTGCCAAAATATACACAGATGCTGCCTCACCTATTGTGTACATTCAAACTCTTCACCTGTTGTTTACATTCTCATTCCCCCCTAAAGTGCCACGCTTAAAGTCCTTGCCTGTCTGCCAAGCTTATGAAGTGATCAGCCTGTAAACTACCTAGGTAGTTGGTGTTGCTAAGTCGATCAAAGCTTCTGTGATGGTTTGTATGGCGTTTTCATCTGCTTCCTCCTTGGTCGAAGATCCGTGAGAAGTGCCGGGTTCCCATTAATACGGATTCCAGTGTGGCCCGTTTGCAGTCGTGAATTTTGCAAATTAAGTTGTGGTTCTGAATAGATCGACATGGCCGCTCTGCTTACCTTGAGCAGAATTTCATAATCCAGTGGTCTAGAACCGAGAAAAACAGACGGTGGCTGCTGCTGAATGCAGTGTCTGTGGAAGACCGGCTACGGTGGTCGTGCTGTTTTAGTATACCTGCCCAGGCTATTTGCACTATTTCACTAACCAAGAAGGAATAGTTATGCCTCTAAGTCATACTTTTCCAGCCGACTGCCATCATCGGTGTTCGGTCATTTTGAAAAAGGATTCGTTCGGACGAACCGGCATTAAGTTAGTTTCGTGAACTCGGGATCAGTCAGGTCGATTTAAGTGACCATGGAGGAACGCTGCAAAGTCGCAGGTATTGGTCCCTAGGTTCGAGTTGGCTTGTCACCGCTATAGACGCATTACTTCCTTCCAGCACGTTCGCCTATAAGGAGATTTAGCTCTCTTTCTGTCCCCAAAAAATGTCATTCTTATTATCGTTACTATTTATTAGCTTGCCCGTATGGGCTGTCATTGGGCATTTCCTTCTAGGGACGGAAGTGAGTAGAAAGAAGCATGTCACGTGAAAGTTACACAACTCTTCTGTTAGTATGACTCAGTGGCCCTTGCACAGATCCTCCAGGAAGCAAGTGTGTTTCGTTAAACCTAAAGCCACCGAAAACAGCGAGCTTAAAGTGAGCGAAAGCGCGACAGCTCTGAAGTCGCACCTACGCCGCCTAGCAGATTCGAATCCTGCAGCAGCAGGCAATCCTTTATTGCTCACTGCAAGCCAGGGTGTGACGCGACCGCCGACAAGGCCGTTATTGTGCCGCCGCAAGAACGAGGAGACTCGTGGACTCTGCCTTTGACCTTTTCCTTTCACGCCCGACTGCCCGCCTACGCGCCTAACAGCGACCGGACGAGATTGCCGAGCGTTCGCATCGGGAGTCGGACAGATTACGTAGCGGCGGCGGCATGCGACACGAGCCGCCGCGTCCAGCGACACCAGCGGACAAAGCCCCACACTAAAGCAAATTAGGTTTTTTTCAAAGAATTCACCTCGTATTTGTAACGCCGGAGGCTCGGAGGAGGATGGCTACACTGCCGCTTACCAAACGGCAGCGTAGCCAAATGCCGAATTCAGCGATTCGTGCGAGTCAACGCGAAATAAGCCTATTTGAAAATTATTATTATATTATATAATAAAATTATACAAATATATTATATTATATAATTGTAATTATTGTAAGCCGCCACGAAGAAAAGCTTCTAGCGCCAACCGACTTACCGCTGGTAAGGGGTCGTGAGCACGTGGCACGAGTTGGAAAGAGATGCCTGCACGAATAGGGGATTTTTACTACACTTTATTCGCGAGCGAACATTCGCGTCGCTTCGTGTCAAGCTCAGTTCTATCCTCACCGAAACAAGCACTCTTAAGTACGGGAAACACCTCCCCGTATTTAAGTCACCTACGCCCTACAGTGGGAACGGTCTAAAATAGACGGTAGAGCCCGAACAACGAGAGCTTAGTGGCATTTGGCCCGGCGCCGCGGGCCATTACTGCTTCGATCCCTCCCAGCCTTCGAGCACCTCAAATTCTCTAAACTCACTTGCTGCATGCATTGATGACATCCGCACATGGATGGCAGCAAATTTTCTAAAACTAAACGATGACAAAACTAACTTACTAGTTATGGGCAAACCCAGTGTGATTCAGAGATTGGAAAGGCTGACTCTCAAAATTGGCTCTGCCTGCATATCTCCTGTCGAATCAGCTCGAAATCTAGGTGTCATATTCCAAAGCGACCTCTCGTTAGACGACCATATCAGCTCCACAGTCAAATCTGCCTATTTTCAGCTTCATAATATTGCTAAAACTCGGGCTTGTTTAGGTAAGAATACCACGTGCAAGTTGGTCCATACATTCGTGACATCTCGTCTCGACTTCTGCAACTCACTGCTCACTGGCCTACCAGCATGTGCGATCAGGCGATTGCAGCTGGTGCAAAACTCTGCAGCTAGGCTTGTCTGTCGTGAGCGTCGCAGTTGCCACATTACTCCACTTCTCGCCGACCTGCACTGGCTACCAGTCAAGCAACGGATTGACTTCAAGGTTTTGTCGCTCACTTTTAGGTCCCTTCATTCTATGGCTCCAGCCTATCTCTCCGACATACTCCCCCATCAGGCCAAGCATCGTACCACCCGCTTTTCGGAATCCAACAGTCTAGAAATACCTCGTACAAACCTCAAATCCTTTGGAGACCGTGCATTTAGTTCGTTTGCTCCCAAAGCTTGGAACTCCCTCCCGACCTGCGTCAGAACATCCCCTGACCTGACCACATTTAAAAGGAACTTAAAAACCCACCTATTTAGGACAGCATTTAGTGGGTCCCTGTGATTCGTCCTTGATGTGCTTATGCGTGCTGCCACTGTGCATGCTGCCACTAACCACATTTGCATGCTGACCCAGTGCATGTCACCCCTAACCACGTTATTCATTTTGTTTGTTTATCAAGCATGATACTACTCACCATTCAATTGCATTTCCCTTTGCAGCAAATTTAAAGCGCCTAGAAAGAGATTAAGTTCTCTGAGGGCGCTTTATCAAGTACATTATTATTATTATATTATTATTATTGCGGTAAGAGGAATTGCTAGCGTCACTCGGCCGCCGGATGAGCAACCGCGTCCAGCTTGAATGCCGGAATGCTTGGTTCCGGGGACGATTCCTTTTAGGACTGAGTTTTTGGCCGAGGTTGACCGCAGGCCGGCCGTCATCGATCAGCCGCTCCCGCGGATAGCGCAGACCCACGCCACAGGCCGAAACATCGCAGCTGGCCCTAGAACTCCCGGCTCGCGTTAAGCCCTACCTATCTCGTGCCGCACTGCTACTCATCTCTGGCTTCTTCACTTGTTTGACGAGGTGTTTTTCCCGCCCGCCGAGCAGTTCTTGAGCGCCCTAGAATTGAGCTCGAGGCCGGCGCTGCGCTGCAAATTTATTGGCCCAGCGAATGGCAAACTGGCGAAGGAGACGGACTCTCGCAGTCCGCGATTAGAGACAGCAGATGTCGGGCGGACAGCTGGCGATCGAGTTGGCAGCCCGAAAAAGTGAGAGAGGACTGCGTCCGCTCAGGCCGACTGGCGCGCAAAAAAGTCGGCAGCCACAGATGTCGACGGTCACATGACCCGGCGCCGCTATCGGCTGAACCGCGGAGGCAGCCGGCCGAAGCCGGCGGCCGCCCAGGCCGAGGCGGACCCGAGGCCGAGCGAGGCAGTCGACCATTAGCGGTTGACTCTTGCGTGGGCGAGCTTCATTCAGCCTGAGCGGCGTGAGCGAGTCGGCGGCATGGGTGCTCGCCCCGCCCCCCCCCCACACACACACACAAACACACACACGCTCGCGCGTGCAATGTTGACAGCAATGTTGCCAGCGACAAAGCTGCTCGTTCGCTGCACGGCTCCTGTCCATTTTGAGGCGGCAATTCACCGAGAGCGCCCAGATTCGCCTTCACACACGTTGTAGTAGAGTGCTCGCGTCCCTCGCGCATCGGACTCGCGCGTCCGGCCGCGGGCACCGTTGTTGGCCCATTGTTGCCGCTTTGGTCAGCGGAGATAAAGCGGGTTGTCGTAGCGCTTCCTAAAGAATAATAGCTACAGTGTGTGCCTGCAAATTTCCTCTTTTGATATTTGAAACTGCTGACTCTCACATAGGTAAAGGAGTTGTAAGCAGCTACCAAGCATCGACCCGAGCTGTCCGGGGTTCATCGTCCCAAGGCGTCATAGCGACCGGCAGGGGTGTGGCTATCGGGCTCGCCGCTTACCCAAGGCCGGAGACCAAGCTAAACAGCGGACGAGTGGATTTTTTTTGCACGATGCTTTGCCACAAAGATTGCATAATAAAGGCTCGGTGCGGTTGCGAGTGCTGCCGCCACGACCGCAGGCAGCTTGCAGACGTCGCTACACTTTTCCGGCCACGATTACTTCCGTGACGTTAGCGTACCCCATTGGCCCGCGGCTTGAAATGGCGGCGTCCACGATCCTCCCGACGTACCAGCGGGGCCAAGCGAGCGGGTTCGTCGCCAGTAGGCGATTCTTGCGCTTGAACGAGAAGTATTTCCTCGCTCTAGTCATACTATGCTTCGTAATGGTGCTGTTCGGCGCCGTCGTGTACCTGCCTCAAGACGAGTTCAAGTCGAACCTCGGCCGAGGTATGGACGAGTTCCTGAAGCCCGTCGTCGCTGGCGCGCACGGAGAGGCGGCGCTCGAGGACGTCCACAAGGCGCTTGACAAGCGACGCTTCGCTGGCAACGTCGAGGTGGACAGGGACCTGCAAACGAAACTCGGCGGACTGATGGAGCAGCTGCGGTTGAGCAAAGAGAAGCTGGAGCTGCTCAAACAGGAGATCGAGGCCAACAAGAAAGGTGCGGCCGCTCGAGAGAGAGAGCGTCTGCGCTCGTCCCTCTTTGTCGCTCTCCGGCACGCCCCGCCGCCAACCTTAAACGCGGTCAGCCGCGTCCCCCAGCCCGTGCGCTCGGCAGTGCGTCGCGTTCGGCTGTTTCGTGTACACGGACTGACGGACGCGTCTCCGGCTCGCTAGCTGCAGCAGTATCGATCGACGGCTTTCGCCGTGGCTGTGGACAGCGTCCGTAGAGACGAAAGTGCAAAAGGTGTCTTGCATCGACGTGCCGCGCTCCTTAAATTTGGAGACGGTATAAACCCGACTTACTTAGTTGTGGGTCACGAAATTTTGGTGTCCTGTTCCGAAATGACCTTTTATTAGACGACCGCGTCACAGCCAAGTTGGCTTGCCTTCATTTCAGCTGCATAGAATTGCTACTTAAATTTGGGCCTGCTTTGACAGGGACACCACTACATCTAAATTGGTCCATACATTTGTGATATCCCGGCTCGATTCCTGCAACTCTGCTTGCTGGTCTACCGGCCTGTGCAATTCGGGCACTTACAGTTCGTGCGATACTCTTCAGCTAGGCTTGTCTGTCGTGAGTGTCGCCAAAGCCTGGAACTCACTCCTGTCAGACATCACGACATCCCCTGACTTGACATTTAAGAAGAAGCTAAAACGTATCTGTTTATTACAGCATATAGTGGATCCTTGTGATTTGTCCTTTGTGTGCTTGTTTGTGCTGACACTGCGCATGCTGCCACTAACCATACTTGCATTGTGACTCTGTGTATGTCACCCCTAACCATGTTATGCTTGTTGACTTTGAGCACACTACCACTAACCATTCGATCATGCTTCTTTTACAGCAAATTTAAAGTTTGTAAAAAGATATTAGGTTATCTGAAAGTGATATACAAATATGATAATATCACAATTAAGCATTACCCAAATTGGGTTCCAAAAAGCGATTAGCTATGTGCCAGCTTAGCAGTAGTCTGGCAAAGGGATTCGTCTCATTCCCCTAAATATGTTATTCATTTTGTTTGTTTATAAAGCATGATTTTACTCATTCAATTGCATTCCCCTTTGCAGCAAATGTAAATGTAAATGTAAATGTAGCAAATGTAAAGCGCCTAGAGAGATTAAGTTCTCTGAGGGCGCTTTATCAAGTGCATTATTATTATTATTATTATTATTTCTCCAAGCTGTGTTCCCCTAAGGCTACCTTAACAGGGTACAGCTTTTTTGTCTGACCTAACTCGTCCGGACAACTTCTTCTGATGTTCATGAAGCACTGTCATGATTTTGGCCAAATTCGATTGATCGTATTACTAGTTCAAAGATGGTCGTAAAAAAGTTGAACCGTGTAATTGAGCTTTACTCATTCTGTCTCATCCGAATTTCTTCAAACGTGTGGCTGTATTTGATGTTATGTCCGATGTGTTGTTGTACTCGGTGAGGTTGTCGAGTGTGTGTGTTTGTGTGTGTGTGTGTGTGTGTGTGTGTGTGTGTGTGTGTGTGTGTGCATGCGTGCATGTGCGCGTGTGTGAGCTTCATCGGCTGCCTATCGCTGCTCAACAGTGCACGGAAATATGGCCTGGCGAGTTTCCTAGCTTCCTCCTGGCTTGCAATGTCTGCATAGAGCTTGACGTTATGTTCGTTATGACCAGCAGTGAAGTAGAGAGGCAGTTTTAATCATAATAATAATAATAATGTACTTGATAAAGCGACCTCAGAGAACTTAATCTCTAGGTGCTTTACATTTGCTGCAAAGGGAAATGCAATTAAATGGTAGGTAAAATCATGCTTGAAAAACAAACAAAATGAATAACATGGTTAGGGGTGACATGCACAGGGTCAGCATGCAAATGTGGTTAGTGGCAGCATGCACAGTGTCAGCACGCATAAGCACGTGAAGGACGAATCATAGGGACCCACTAAATGCTGTCCTAAATAGGTGTGTTTTTAGGTTCCTTTTAAATGTGGTCAGGTCAGGGGATGTTCTGACGCAGGTCGGGAGGGAGTTCCAATCTTTGGGAGCATACGAACTAAATGCACGGTCTCCAAAGGATTTGAGGTTTGTACAAGGTATTTCTAGACTGTTGGATTCCGAAAAGTGGGTGGTACGATGCTTGGCCTGATGGGGGAGTATGTCGGAGAGATAGGCTGGAGCCATAGAATGAAGGGACCTAAAAGTGAGCGACAAAACCTTGTAGTCAATCCGTTGCTTGACTGGTAGCCAGTGCAGGTCGGCGAGAAGTGGAGTAATGTGGGAACTGCGCCGCTCACGGCAGACAAGCCTAGCTGCAGAGTTTTGCACCAGCTGCAATCGCCTGATCCCACATGCTGGTAGGCCAGTAAGCAGTGAGTTGCAGAAGTCGAGACGAGATGTCACGAATGCATGGACCAACTTAGACGGGGTATCCTTATCTAAACAAGCCCAAGTTTTCTGGAAGCGTTTTTCGGGGTTATGACAGGGCTTGAGGCAACCTCGGTTAAACCTGACCAAGTAATGTGTAGCAGCAATAGTGTCACTGCATCGACTTCCCTTTGCCGCACATGTGTAAACCATTTGGGAGTTCGCACGATGGCGCATCGGTGCGCCATCAACCTGGTAAACCATACGAAAAGGCCATTGTCGGGTGGGCGTGGCATACCTATGTGGAAAGAGAGCGCTCAGGTTTGCACGAGCACTCCAGCGATTCCCATGATTTTGCAGCGAGAGGCGAAAACCCGAAGCCGTCGTCACTGCCGGTGCTCTTGCGGCCAACTCACTCACCGGCTGCCGATTACAGGAGAGATCAGATCGTCAAGGTGCTTCTTCTGCTGCTGCTGCTGCCATTGTTGCTGCTGCCACCACATAGGCGCGAGTGCGTTATCTCATTTGCACGCAAGCTCGCTGTTATTTGCTTGTGCGTGAGGGAGTGCAAATGTGCAGCTGCATGTCCCAGCTCTTGGCCTCGAGAGACAGACCAAGTCATCAGCTGCATACAGGTTTCCACTGCTGTTGAAAGAGTTTGCAGAGGTCGGCCTGGTATATGTAATAGGCTTTCGGCTGATCTGCTAGTCCGGGAGCATCTTAAGTGGGCTAAACAGACCTGCACTGGCTCCTCTATCAAACAGCCAGCATGCTGACTTCTCGTTTCTACTTTTAGCTCCCTTCGTTCCGCCTGCTCCGGCCAATCTATCTGGTCTTCGTGTACCGCCGCCTTCTCTTCCATGATAATAATAATAATATACTTAATTTGTTTATTCTCAGTCGGTAGGTGTGCCTCTAACCAACCTGAAATCCTCTCGAGACCACACTTTCAGTTCGTGTGTGTCCAAAACCTGGAGTTCACAGCCAACTGACGTCTTGAAATCCCCCGAATTTGCATTTTAATGGGACTTTAAATGCACATGTTCCACACAGCATAAGCTAGGTCAGTTTAGATTGTACGTCATTTGCTTTTGCATGCTAGCACGGCATATTATACCACTAAATCAATGGACGTGCTTCTTTTCCAGCCTAATTTAAAGTGTCTAGTAAAGAGATTTATTTATTAGGGTGCTATGCATTTGCCACATTGTTATTTATACTATCTTTTATTATTTTAAACTTGGGGTTGCTCTTAGCTAATTAGTCTAGCCCACGAGCTCGCAGGCACACTCGAGCCTCAATGGCACTTTGTAAATCTGGCTGCTGCCGCCGCCGCCAAAGGCTCGGTTGCGTTTTGCCACTGCGCTCGTGGCGTCATTTCATGCACCCGTGCCGAAGCAGGCGTCTCCTCCACGAGTTCCGGCCGCTGGACTTCTTACTTCCTCCTCGGGGCTTCAGTGAGCTTCGAGCAGCCAATGGGCTGCCTCAAAGGCCTTGCTCCGCCAGTGCAGGCAATCGCTTGGGCATGCTGGATCCCGCAAGCCTCTACTTTCACTACCTTTCACTTGCACTTTCACTAAAGAGGAGCAGCTATGTTCAGTTGGGCAGCCGCTTTGCGGGCATTTCCAATCGCTCGTCTAATCGATTAGCCGAGCCGTGTGGCGCCTGACTGCCGGCCGGCTCGCATGCGAACCCCTCTGCCCGACAGGCGAAGTCGAGGAACTGGTCAACCTCCTCAACCTTCCAGCCTGCCCCTCCCTTCCTGCTGCCACTCACTGCAGAAGCCGTTCAACTGCCGTGGGGTTTTCACTTTTGCCTTGGCAATCCGAAAGTGGCAGTCTTAGGCCGGAAGTTTGATTCGGCTGTTGGGGGAACTATCTGCTCTTTTCAGATGATGAAGCTGGCTTGGGACGGCTACCGCAAGTACTCGTGGGGCGCCAACGAGCTGAAGCCGCTGAGCAAGACGGGTAGGGAGCAGGCTGCACCCTCGGTCGCTCGGACGCTGCCGATGCCTCTACCGCTGCTGTCGAAGCTGCTGCAGCTGCTGTCACTTCTGCCACTGCTGCTGCCGCTGTGCTCAGCCGATTGTAACTTCTCTGTAACTGCCTCTTCCTCTGTCCCCTCGTTTTTGTCAGCGAAGGCCTTAACGTGGTAGCCAGCTCGTTCCTCTTCCTTTCCAAGAAACAGGAGTGCAAATGGTTTGTGTATGCAGGCGCTACCCGCAGTTCTGTTCTGAAGGGGTGTCGGGGAGGCCACGCCTTCCGGTGGCTGGCCGTCACGTTCGGTGCGTGCTGCTCGTGCTGAGACGCAGCCACTGCGAATCGGGTCTTTCGGGCATGTGATGTACGCTCAAGTGCAACAAATCCTTGGCAGTGTGGACTGGGAAGCATGTGAAAATACTTATTGACGACCAAAAGACAAACACATGTGCTGTTGGTATATGTTTGCATTTGTTGTGACGTCTTCCTACTGCGATCCTTTGTGATCTTCCTTCTCTGGAATTTCGTCTGCTCTCTTTTTTATTTTGTCATCGTCTGCTCGGCTGCAGCACATTCCAAAGAGTTTCGAGTTTTACTGAACAGGTCGGCTACTGGTGGCCTCGGCCGCCTGTTGATAGTACTCCATAAGTCATTAGTGGCCGGGATTTCAAAGCTCAAATGCTCCGACTGGGACTCATTACAGTCGGCAGCAAGATAATGACCCTGTGTGCTAACTGCCTGGCATGTGAAGTACTTTTTGACGAATCCTTATTTGGTGCTGGTACTCAGCCAGCCGCCTGATTGGAACCTTGTAAAACTACTATGGAGCAATATCGACAGGTGGTTGAGGCCGGGTGTTCAGCCCACACCAGTAGCCGACTACTGTTCAGTAAAACCGCTCTTTGGAGTGTGCTGCAGCAGAGGACGCTGCACAGAAGCTGGGGGTAAGCCTCTATCTCTTCTTGGTCAGACAAGGGAGGTAATAACGAATCGTGGTATGGTGACTCACACGCAATGCATACACAACAGCATGTTTTTTTTGTTGCGTCAATAAATATTTTCATATGCTTTGCATAACTTTAGGTTGCCTGGTATAGTATAAAACCGTTTTACTACTACCCGGGCAAGTTTAAAGCCTCATCAGTAGCCACCATACTGCGACGATTTTTGTGCCTGGTCTACAAAGTATCTGCTTTCACTTTTGCCTCCTTTTTGTCCTTGGCTTCGTCGTGACACGGAGGACTCAACGTGAGCTCACGAGCCAAGTCTGTCGCCAGCTGAGTCGTGTTGCCTTCACCGTGTCCTGAGTCGATTCGGTGGTCACTGCCACAGTCTGCACTCGTCGGGCAGACGGCACCGTTTGTTTTTGTCAGGTCATTCGTCGAACATCTTTGGCACCGACACTTCGTTTGGAGCTACTATCGTCGATGCTATGGACACACTCTACATTATGGGCCTTAAAGAGGAATTCGATGCAGGCCGCGAATGGATCTCCAAATCGCTTGTTTTTGATGGGGTCAGTGCTGTCGCATGTCTCTATCTGGCTCTCCCCCCTGGTTCTCTCTCTGTCTCTCTCTCCATTTATCTCTCTCTCTCCATTTATCTCTCTCTCTCTCCATTTATCTCTCTCTCTCTCTCTCCATTTATCTCTCTCTCCATTTATCTCTCTCTCCATTTATCTCTCTCTCCATTTATCTCTCTCTCTCTCTCTCATTTATCTCTCTCTCTCTCTCCATTTATCTCTCTCTCCATTTATCTCTCTCTCTCTCTCTCTCTCTCTCTCTCTCTCTCTCTCTCTCTCTCTCTCTCTCTCTCTCTCTCTCTCGTGTGTGTGTCTGTCTGTCTCTTTCTCTTCCAGTCGATGTGCAGCACTTCCGGTCCCTTTGAAGATTTTGCGTGCCAGTTCGTTTTTGTGCACCGTTCCCCATGCGAGCGTTTCTGTTTTCCGTGTCGTTCGTCAGCACTGCAGGACATACCCTGAAGGGTTAGTCGGCGGTTTTCGGCCCGTCCATAATGTCTCTCAGCCTGTCAGTGGTTGGCTGCCTCTTGAAAGTCCGGTCCTCTTTTTTTTTATCAATCTCTGCTGCTTAATGCTTGCTAGCCCGGTTGACATGGTAGTGCCGTGAGCGATGCTTTGCTGAAGGCAGGGGCACGATACTTTAAGCCCCTCCTCACCCTTTCTCCCATGGAGCAGCAGCTTTCGTTCTTTTACTTACTTAAGCACCACCCTCTCCCCCAAATATCCGAATGTGACGTCGTCTGGTGGTGGAACCATCAGGTCTCGCTGTTGACCGATGACCGTCGGTGAAGGGGGAGGGCAAAGAAGCAATCCATTCAGCCTGGCTGACAGCTGCCCTGCTGCTGATGAACCGGTGGGTTTCCAACTGGTGGTTTGGAAGACAGTAATTGCCCTGTGCTGGCCCCACCCACGGCCGGTTGACCTTCCGTGCCCCGAGGGAGTTGTGTGCACCTACCGATGGCAACCGAGCCCAAGTTTGAGCTGAGACAGCAAGCGAATCCTGATCCTGCCCCAAGTATTACAGCTACTGCGGTATGCACCACTCTCCCCCCACTCAAATCTCCTCCAGAGCAAGCACTCGGCGAGACACTGATCCTCGGGGCTGCTGTGGCTGCTCGAAGACTTATTGAGAGCAGAGCAGTCTACTATTAAGCCTGGCTTGCCGTTTTTCTAGGCCCAGGCAAGGGTCGGTCCCTGCTCCGGATTGGGAGGTTACAATGGCTGATCGGAAAACTGTGGCTGACCGGACACCGGTGGCTGACCAAAAAACGTTAAATGTTGTTTTGTGAGAGTATTATTCATGTTGTTTATCAAGCACGATATATTACTCACCATTCAATTGCATTTCCCTTTGCAGCAAATGTAAAGCGCCTAGGGAGAGATTGAGTTCTCTGAAGTTCTGAGTTCTTTGAGGGCACTTTATCAAGTGCATTATTATTATTATAGAGCAGTTCTGAGTAAAGAGTATATGTTGCCAATCAGCTTTTGTCACCGTTAAGTAGGTACAATTAATTCAGGAAGACTAAGCGGCCGGGAGACCGGTTGGTTGCTTGTGCTCCACTCGCTGGCAGTATATATACTATATGTATACTATATTATTATTTATTATATTTATATTTTATTTATTTTATTTGTATTTATTTTTTATATTTATTATTTTATTATTATTATTATTATCACACTATATAGCATTAGCATTAGCAGGCACCCAAAGTAGGATAAGTCAAGCCCATGTCCACGACTGACAAGGCTGAGGAAGCAATGCTAATTTAAGAGCGTGATCCAGCTGGCTGCTGCTTCTGCGTCGCTCTTCTTAAAATAGTAACAGCAATTATAATAATAACATATTCGTTTAACGTCCTGAGAGAACGAAATCTCTTTCTAGGCACTCTACAAATGCTGTAAGGGAAGCATATCAATATGGTGAGTGCTAACATGCACAATGTCAACATGTTTATGCATGCAAGGGACGATTCATGACTCGTGTGCTTTGGGCTGCCACGTCTTGTTGCATATTTAGGTTTGCTTAGTGTCAAGGCTAGAAAAACCTTCTGCACTATTACAATGATAACAGTGGTAATATCAGGTTTGTATGACACCCGAGGGGAACTAAATCTCTTTCTAGGTTCTTTAGTTAGGCTAGAGAGTAGTGTTGTTACCGATTAGCAGTATTGATGTGCATAATCAATCTCAGTATGCTTTGGCACATATGGGACTAGTGACAATGGTGGAGCAATATAGGGCCACGAGGAATGGGTGACTTTGTAGCTTCTTTTTAAATGTCGTGAAGTCAGGAATGTCTTGATATCAGCTGGTCTAGTTCTTGCTTTGGGTGCATAGTACCTAAAAGGTACAGTTTCCAAAGGATTTTAGTTGGTTATATGCATAGCCCAACTACCAGAGCCAGATGGAGCAGGTGGTACGATCAGAAGCTTGATCCGGAAGTACTCCAGGTAGGTAGGCCGCTTCGAGAGAATGGTGGGTCCCAAAATTGAGTGAAGGAATCTTGATGTTGATAAGGTGCTGGGCGGCGGTAAGCCAGTGCGTGGTGAGAAATGTTGTGATGTGGTAATTGTTATGTTCATGACACAACCTGACAGCAGAGTTTTGCATATGCTTGTAGTTGCGTATTGCAATTGCACAGGCAGGACGACTTGCATGGACAAAGGACTGAGAGAGCGATGGAGAGAGACAGACACTGAGAAAGACTGACAGACAGAGAGACTGACAGACAGACAGAGAGAGAGACAAGAGAGACTTCTATGCGGATGACACTCAGTTGTACCTTTGCTTCGATCCCTCCCAGCCTTCGAGCACCTCAAATTCTCTAAACTCACTTGCTGCATGCATTGATGACATCCGCACATGGATGTCAGCAAATTTTCTAAAACTAAACGGTGACAAAACTAACTTACTAGTTATGGGCAAACCCAGTGTGATTCAGAAATTGGAAAGGCTGACACTCAAAATTGGCTCTGCCAGCATATCTCCTGTCGAATCAGCTCGAAATCTAGGTGTCATATTCCAAAGCGACCTCTCGTTAGACGACCATATCAGCTCCACAGTCAAAGCTGCCTATTTTCAGCTTCATAACATTGCTAAAATTCGGGCTTGTTTAGATAAGGATACCGCATCTAAGTTGGTCCATGCATTCGTGACATCTCGTCTCGACTTCTGCAACTCACTGCTCACTGGCTTACCAGCATGTGCGATCAGGCGATTGCAGCCGGTGCAAAACTCTGCAGCTAGGCTTGTCTGTCGTGAGCGTCGCAGTTGCCACATTACTCCACTTCTCGCCGACCTGCACTGGCTACCAGTCAAGCAACGGATTGACTACAAGGTTTTGTCGCTCACTTTTAGGTCCCTTCATTCTATGGCTCCAGCCTATCTCTCCGACATACTCCCCCATCAGGCCAAGCATCGTACCACCCGCTTTTTGGAATCCAACAGTCTAGAAATACCTCATACAAACCTCAAATCCTTTGGAGACCGTGTATTTAGTTTGTAAGCTCCCAAAGCTTGGAGCTCCCTCCCGACCTGCATCAGAACATCCCCTGACCTGACCACATTTAAAAGGAACTTAAAAACACACCTATTTAATGCAGCATTTAGTTGGTCCCTGTGATTCGTCCTTCACGTGCTTATGCGTGCTGACACTGTGCATGCTGCCACTAACCACATTTGCATGCTGACCCTGTGCATGTCACCCCTAACCATGTTATTCATTTTGTTTGTTTTTCAAGCATGATTTTACTTACCATTGAATTGCATTTCCCTTTGCAGCAAATGTAAAGCGCCTAGAAAGAGATTAAGTTCTCTGAGGGCGCTTTATCAAGTACAATATTATTATTATTATTATTATTATTATTATTATTATTATTATTATTATTATTAGACAGAGAGAGAGACAGAGAGAGATAGATACAGAGAGACAAGAGAGACGAGACAGGTAGAGAGTACAGAATTCCAGACCGGATAGTGCAAATGCATAGAGTACCTTGGCTTCGGTGCACTTATTTGAGCAGACCGGTAAATTGTTTGCTGTTGTGTAGCTGACTCTGTCTGGGCAGATTTGAGGTTGCCTCTCCACACAAATTAGGGATGCCAGTTAAGATAGCAGCAGCCACCATGACCTTGGTGATTCCAATGAACATACTATAACGACCTTATGACTGGCTGGCAATGCCTGTGGCCTGTAATTATTGCAGGTCTGAGGTAGCTGGCAGGTGGCTGGCCGGCTCGTGCTGGGCCTGCTTTTGCTTCAATCAGGCAGCTCTGGTGAGCTATGAAATCTACTATTTGAAATGCTACGGCCAAAGGCACCTTGTTTGGCTGTAGCTATGTCGGTAGCTTGGCAGACCTGCTGCAGGGTTTGTGTCTCCCACCCTCTACTTCTCCGTTTTTTTCTGATGATGGAGAACCACACACCGAATTAGTATCCTATTGATTGCAGATCGGCTGAGAAGTGGCTTCCAGCACGTCTAACCGGTTCGTTTTTTTTAGCAGCCAGCAGGCACCGGGCTTGGCCACTGGGTAGGGAAATTTGTGGTTAGGGGCTGATGCCGGCAGCCATGGCTTCTTCACTGCTTGGTCGCTCCACGGCTAGGCATGAGGCTGCAAATGTCTTTGAACATTTGTCTCAATGCTGACATGTGAAGGCAGCCGATGCTAGTTTCATTACTTCGAGAACCTCTCGAGGTTATGTGCAGGCAATCTGAGTGGGCTGGGCTGAGCGTTTTACTTCTCTAGTCGGTATTAAGCTTTGGGCTGTCTCGCCAGAAGCCTGTTTGCCACTCACGCTGCTGATTTGCTGCTGATTAAGCGGGGCTTTCGGTGTGCTTACTCAATGTCGGCCTTGAATGTGTAGCTCGACAGTGGGTGTGCTGCTGCTGCAAGGCGTCCTGACTTCGCTCCCTTGGGAGCTTCTGCCTGAACTTGTCGTCACGTTGAGCCCCCGTCACGTTCAAGCTTCCATTTGCTGCTGATGGCGCTGCTGATGCTGCAAAGCACTGACCATTCCATCCGGCTAAGGTGAAGTTTGAAGCCCCCCTTGATGCAAGACTTGTGGGTCCTGTACTGGACCGAAGCCTGCTGTCTGAGGGTGCGGCTACCCGGCAAACTTCTGGTTACTACCAGCATTCCCTTTTTCCTTTCCTGTGAGCTGTGAGCCACGTGAGCTGTGAGCCACGTGAGGTGAGCCACGTGAGGTGAGCCACGTGAGCTGTGAGCCACGTGAGGTGAGCCACGTGCTGTGAGCCACGTGAGGTGAGCCACGTGAGGTGGCTCACAATAAGACAGGTGCTAGTGCTCCTGGCTATGAAATAGCTTAGGATTTTTAACCTTTATTATTGTCGCCATTTTAAGGGCACCGACTCGTGTGCACTCGTGTGCGCCTGCACGGCAGCCGACAAGGTGCCTGTGGGCCCTCAAGTCTGGGAGCCCGCCAGAGTTACCCCCCCCCCCCTAGACCTGCTTCCCCAGACTTGCCCCCCCCCCAGACTTGAGGGCCTATCTGGGGGCGGGGGGGGGGGGGGGGGGGGGGGGGCACATCCACATCACCAGCGGATACTCGGCTAGCTGCCTTTCTTGATCGATTGCTTATTTCAATGCCCTCCCACCGAGTTTCTCACGTGACCGTGACGGCTGCTTTTTTTGTTTTGTTCCGGCAGCCGACCGAGGTGTCCGTGTTTGAGATAAACATCCGATTCGTCGGTGGTCTTCTAGCCTGCTATGCCCTGACCGGTGACACGCTGTTCAAGGACAAGGCTGCTCAGATAGCCGACAAGCTGATGCCAGCCTTTGACACTCCGACGGGAATTCCATATGCGATCGTCAACCTGCAGACGTAAGACTCGTCCGGAGGCGTTGGCTAGCCATGGGCTACGTGCAGACGTGCTACGTGCAAACACTGCTTGCTGTTCCAGTCGTTCTCCTCCTACGCCTCTTCCTATTTCGCCTCGTCCTATTTCGCCTCGTCCTATTTCGCCTCGTCCTATTTCGCCTCGTCCGCCTTTTCCTCCTCCCCATCTCGTTTTCACTTCTCCCACTCTACTCCCTGCCCAACGACGCCAGCTCGTGACTGGGGCCAGCGCAGTGGCAGGGTGTCCACTTTGGCAGAGCCTCGACATTTTCATCATTTGCCAGTGAGTTCGTTGGCATCGGTTATTTGTGGTTGGCGATCGGGCTCCAGCAGGCGGGCCGCGCGGCAGCTGCTGCATCGTGGCATGCATCTCGCCTCTCATTGCAGCGGTCGAGGTCGAATGTGGTCGTGGTCGGTCGGCGGAGCAGCCATCCTCGCTGAGTTCGGCTCTTTGCACCTGGAGTACTCCTATCTGAGCGAGATCACTGGCGATCGTAAATACGTCGACAAGGCAAGCCTGCTCGCTGGCGCCCTTGGGGGAGACGACCCAGCCATGCCTCTTAAGCTTGCTCGGTCTACACCTTTTGCGGGTCGCCCCTGCGGCCGAGCTGCTGCTGTCGCACCTGCGGCGCTGCTGACCGGCTGCTGCGGCCCCGGCACGTGCAGGCGCTTCGCATACGAAAGCTGCTCAAAGAAGCCGACAAGCCCAGCGGCCTCTATCCCAACTACATCAACACCCACAGTGGCCAGTGGGGACAGCGTGAGTGAGCCGAGCCGAGCCGAGCCGTCAGCCATTGATCCACTCGGTGGCAAAAAAAGGGACAGGCGTGAGTGACAAAGCATGAACCTGCAGGTTCACGCCTTGTCACGTCCTGTCTCTTTTTGCATTTTCCTTACTTGCCTATACTCTCTGAATGCCCATGTCGATGCCATGGTAGTAGTTTTGCAGTGACCGATCACCATGGCTGCTGTTGCTAATGAGTGCTGGTGCTACTGCTGTGGCACCCTTTTCATGCAGCTCTTGCGTGTGCGGTCACTGGAAGCAGGCAGCCAATGTCGAAGTGAGTTAGCAGGCTGCATGTTGTTCCGGTTTTATTTTTAATTCGATTGGTGTGCTGAGTGTACTAAAATTGCCAGCCCCTTTGAGCCTCCATTGAAGTCAGTGGCCCGAAAAGGGAGGCACGAGATTTTAGCTAAAACTCAACAACCGACATTGAGATTGAAATTTTACCGAATGTGCTGCTAAATATGGGATGTTGAATATTAATTTTTCATGGCTACACTGCAGACTATTTAATGCCTGCCGGCTGCTAGATCCTGGTGGTAAATAAGAGGCTGTGCCTGTATCAAGCTGACACGACTTGCTCTCAGCTGAGCAGTCATCGATTGTATGATGGATCGGTTGCGTGTGGGGGTGGGTGGGCAGTCTAACTAGTGACAGTCAAGACAGCAGGGAGTGGGAGGGGAGAGAAAAAGAGAGGAGAGAGAAAGATGTGAAGCGTTTAAGAGGGGCAAGAGAAGTAAGGTAAGGAGATAGACTGGAAAAGTGAGAGAGTGGAGGGACGAAAGACAGATAGAAGAAGTGTAAAAGAGGGAGGGGGAAGTGAGATACAGAAAGAGTGAATGGAAGAAGGGGAGAGAGAAGAGATGGATGCAGAATAAAATACATATTATAAAGCACGAGAGAATTTGTCAAATTTCACGAGGTTGCTTCTCCAAGAGCTTGTGCGACATGGCCGTTCAGCCTGCCTGCGATTGCCCACCTCTGTTGAGGTCAAGATCTGGTGCTCTCCTTGGCTTAACTGCTGTAGCTGCCTTCCTCACGTATTGCGGCATGTTGCCGAGCTGGTTTGGCCTAGTGGTTAAGGTGCTTGCCCCGACCAAAGTCTGGCCGAGATCGTGTGCTCGAGCCTTGTGGCATATGTGAAGCACCTGAATAGATATCAAGTTCTCTTATGGTGCTATACAAATGAATCATATTTTTTATATTTCATGTATCGTGAGACTTCCAGTTATACACCGAGCTTTACCGGCTCTTTTGTTTGCAATCCCATCCGTCCTAATATGCAGGCGATGATGTGTTGACGACATTGCAGAGCACGTGTCTGTCGGTGCCCTGGGAGACAGCTTCTACGAGTACCTGCTCAAAACGTGGCTGCAATCGGGCAAGAAGGATGAGGAGGCACTGAAGATGTACCTGGATGCCGTGAAGGTGCGAAGTAACCTCTCGTCAGCAAAGGCCTCTACTGGCAGCAGCAGCTGCTGCTTGTTAGCGCGTTCGATCTGTGCATGCCCGCGCTGACGATGAGTCTGTGACCGGTGATGCGCAAATCGCCGTTCCGGTAAGCCTTCTCGTTGGTCTCTTGCTGTCTCGAGATGCCCCCATTGCTCTCCTGTAGCTGATTGCTCTGCGTTTTCAGGCGATCGAGACGCATCTTCTGAAGACGTCGCCAGAGGGCTTCAAATACCTGGGCGAGTATAAGTTTGGGCATACCGACGGCAAGATGGGTCACTTGACGTGCTTTGCAGGTACATTAGACTGCCGGC
Source organism: Cristatella mucedo (assembly GCA_009760855.2). NCBI lineage: Eukaryota > Metazoa > Bryozoa > Phylactolaemata > Cristatellidae > Cristatella > Cristatella mucedo. The sequence goes on along the minus strand of WPIO01000067.1, from coordinate 1,271,220 downwards.
GTGGCCAGCCAGTCGGTTTTCGGCATTTGGCCACGTTTGCTTCGGATGATTTTGCGAAATGCTTGTCGGCAAAGGATAACCGGAAAGTAGCCTAACGTGCATTTGTCGTTTCTGCCATCCGGGTGCGTCGACACTGCCGGCCACAGAGAGTTGTGATGTCAAGCATTAGTGGTGATGCTCGGTTAGCAAGTGCAGCTAGCTGGCAGCCAGTTGCAGGCTGCCAGTGCTGGAAAAGCAACTCGATCGCTTGCTTCTCACATTTGCTGGTTGTCGTTTACTTTACTGCCACCAGCACCTTACTCGAAGGAGACTGCGTGCCCGGAATGTGGAGCTCGGAACCTCACGGCCTTGTCACGTGAAAAACGTGCTGCCGAGGGCACTAGGCGCATGGCGAGCTATCGAAAATCTTGAGCGATTAGCTAGCAGCACTGCCGCCAGCTCGGCACCACCCAGCCTGTAGCGGCTGCTCGACGAAAAGCTCCACCAATGTCGAGACATTGCAGCAAATGCGCCTTCGAAAGATAGTAGCGTGCAGCCATTTTTCCGCTTCTCGCACCTTCTTTTGAGACCACTTTCTCGAGGCTCGCTGCGTCATGTTCTGTCTGTCATGGCTAAAGAGGCCTGCCCGGATGGGCGGTTGGGCTGTCCCCCCCTTCCCCTTCCCAACCAGGTCTAAGATGGGCGTGCCACCGTGATAGTAGGCAGCCGTCATGGTGAGAAGCTGCAGCAGCCCATCAATAGCTGAGAGCCAATAGCGACCGTAGCCGCATTCCTGTCTGCGGTCCCTGCAGGCGTCTGGTTCGGCTTTGCTTGGCATCGGTTTGCGCTTTGTCGAGTAGCTAGCTGTTTACGACCTGGGGTCTGCCGAGCAAGATGGCATAGCCGCGTCGAGCTGCTCCTAGTGGTGCCATTTTGCTTGCCTAAGGTGGAATGTTCGCTCTCGGAGCCAGCGAGTCACCCGACCCTGATAAGTACATGAAGCTGGGAGCGGAGATTGCTCGAACCTGCCACGAATCGTACGACCGCTCAGGTAACCCCTGCAGCCGCAGCTGCAGCCATCACTGCCCATCGATGCCAGCCGTGCCTGCTGCTACCTTGTGCTCGTGTGTGCATGTGCTCGTGCGCAGCGCCGAACATGCTCGACTATGTAGGTGCATAAAGTTCTGTCGATGTCTCTTCTGGGTCTGTAGCTACCGGTACGGATGTACCTGTATGTGGTCTATAGCTGTGTAGCTATATTGCTTACAACGGAATATAATGCTACGAAGTTTTTCCTCAGGTGCTGTGTGTGTGTGTGTGTGTGTGTGTGTGTGTGTGTGTGTGCGCGTGCACGCGCACGTGTGTGCATGTGTATGTTTTTAGATAGTCAGCTCCCGACTTACGATGGTTCGACTGACAAAAATTTGGAGATACGAACTCAGCCACGACTTCACGAAAAATCAAAATTTATCCAAGAGAACTTTCAAAATCCGAGCTTGGTTCGTAGATTTGACAATGCCTCAAACAGTGAGCCATAATGGCTCGCTAGGTAAGGTGGTTGCTTTTCACGACCTTGGCCCCGAGGTCGTGGGTTCGAATCCTGCATTGGGCGATCCTTTATCACCGCTGCAAAACGATTGCGATTGCCATAAGGGCTCTTTTGCCCCTAAACAATGAGGCTGTAAAACTATTTTTTACATATATATACAAACGGCAAGCAGCAGCGTCGTCCGCTGAACCCTTACGCCGTGCATCCTTACCCCTTACGTCATCCCTTTTGCCCCACACGTTCCTCTACCCCTAAGTCAGAGGTCGGCAAAGGTTTTGGACTAATAGACCATTTCGTGATGGCGCACTGGGTAAGGCGGTTGCCTTTCACGACCTCGGTTCCGATGTCGTGGGTTCGAATCCTGCGGTGGGCGATCCTTTATCGCCACTGCAAGCGGTGGCGATGGCCAGATAGGTTCTTCTGTTGCTATACAAAAAGAGGCTTTTAAATCAGCTAGTATTTATTTATTTTATTTAGAAGGAAGGAAACTATGTCTGACAGCTATGCATTTTGGTTCGGGGTGGGGGCTATCATATACCATTCTTGACTTACGAAATTCGACTAACGACTGGTTTTTCGGTCCCTATCTATTTCTTGCTCTAAGGGAACTAACTCCATTCAGGCGCTTTACTTGTACCTCTGGGCTCGAACCTAGACGTTGATCGCTAATGGCAAGCACCAAGCACCCCTGGGCCAAAAAAGTCATTGTAAGAATAGCCGATGAAAGTACGTGTAGGAATTATGTGAACAACTCACGATTGAATCTTATGAAGATCATAGAAATAATAACAACAACTAGTTTACTTATACCCTCTTGCTGCCATTGTGTTATTTACCTGAAAGAAATTCTTCTCCATACCACATGATGGACCATAGTTAAAGTAATTGTACTTGCGTGCACATGCCACGAGTCAAGCAAGTGGTGAGGAGGCAAGCCTCCTTAGTTTCTTGTCACGAATTTGGTGACAGCAAGGTTATCTCCCTCGTTTGACTTGAGGCCAGCTCGGCTGCTTTTAAATTGACCCTGTCGAGTCTGGCTTGGGGGAGGGGCAGCAATGTGCCTAGTCTTAATCTACGTGCAGCACTAAGCAGCCGACGAACGCTCACTACGCCGCTGCCGTGCTTCGATAGAGAGCGCTGGCAGCAGCTGAAAGTTCGGGGCTACTCGCGCCTCCATTTCGTGGTGGGTGCATCACAGACATCCCTGTCCACTTCTATCGAAGCCTCTAGTTCCGGTGGCAGCTGGCCGTGCACTCAGCAAATAGCTGACCTGGTGCCCAGCGGGGCAGCCAGCAGCAGCTTCTCTGCCGGACTAGCGGCGGAGCCCCCCCCCTGCCTTAGCCCAGATGCCCCGCCTTAGCCCAGATGGCAGGGGGCTCGCTCTTCCCGATCCGGTTCGTGGACTCTTGTTGAGTCCTGCAGTGGTCGATAGCTGTAATGTTTCATAATAATAATGTCTGCCCGTGTCGTGTTGGCTCACCGAGGCTTTTAAGCGGGTTTTCTTTCACTGGGTCTCTGGTCTGCCTGTGGGAGCTCTGGGTCTCTGGTCTGCCTGTGGAGTGGTGGGTGGGAGCATGATCTCCACTCGGCAAGGATTGATATATAAATCATTTGTATAGCGCCCCAAGAGTCTATTCAGGCGCTTCACATATGCCTCTGGGCTCGAGCCCACTACCTCAGCCAGACCTTGGTCGGGGGGGGGGGGGAGGAGGAGGAGGAGGAGGAGGAGGAGGAGGACGAGGAGGAAGCACCTTAACTGCTGGGCCAAACCAGCTCGATCTACTGCGCCTCGCATTATCCCCGTCGTCTCTCTCCACCTCATCCCTCCTTATCGTCCTTGACATTATCGTCCTTGACCTCATCATCGCCCCCTGCTCTTCCTTGCACCCCGGCCTGTCCTTTTGTTGCTGCCTCGGACAGCAGTCGGCGGCCTTGGCGGCCCCTGCTGTCCGAGCTTGGTGTGCTCCACGGCAAATCCTGCTTCGACACGCAGCAGCAGTGCCGCCGGCCACAACGGCCTGCACGAAGTGAAAAAATCAGGCGGTTCCATTCGTATCAGTTTTAAATCAGTTGATGACTAGCACACAGGCCTGGCATGGCTTCTTTGACAACGCTTCACCCCCTGCCTGCTGGATGCCTGGGTGCTGGTCTGGCTAATGCCAGCCTGGTGCCGTCGGCCGAAGGCTGCGCTGCCTCCAGGCTGCAGCCAGCGCCAGAGTCCGACAGGGCTCCTCAGCTGAACAGGGCTTTACTCCTCCAACTGTAGAGACGAAGCTCGGACCGGAAGCGTTCATGTTCGCTTCGATACGCGACGCCACGGCTGAGAGGGCCAACGAGAAGTATTACATATTGCGACCGGAAGTGATTGAGACATACTACTACATGTACCGCCTGACGAAGGACACAAAGTACCGCGATTGGGGCTGGGAAGCCGTGCAGGTAAGCAGCACCTCGTATGTGGACAGACGGCATCAATCACGTGCTGCTGTATGCAGTGCGCATGGTGCGCGTGTGCCCGCACCCGAACCCCGTTATTCACAGCCACATTACTCACACCCACATTACTCACACCCACAAGTACAGCGTGTTTGTGCTCATAGTGATTGTGTTAGCCTTTTGTGTGTTTTTGTGTTAGCCTTTCGTGTGTACTCAGGCCTGTAAGCTAGTAATCGTCCAGCTTTGTAGCCCGAAGATCTTTAAGGTGACTGAACTGTGCTGAACCTTGCTTCAACCAGGCAATCACAGCAGGAGACGACTGGCCTGATACCTGGCTGAGGGGGCTGGGCTTTAGCTCAGTAGCATCCATCCATCCATCCTCACAGCAGCACTCGGCAGCAGCAGCAACGCACCACCCCAACCCCCAGCTGGCATTGGTATGCTTGTGTGCTATTTATTGGCTGTGCTTCAAAGTGGAAAGTATCTGAGATGGCAGATGTATGAGTGCTGGACACTTGCTTAAGACACACTTCCAAGACAAGAGCTTCTGACTCCTCATATTTTTTTAAACTCCCCTGCAGCTTATATTGCGACTTTTTTTTGATATGATGACAGCTATCTTTCTGTCATTGAATGAATGACGACAAGACCAGCGTAGCAGCTGTGGGCTAAGCAATTGTCGCTCGGACTGGAAAGCCTAGCGCTCAACGCTCGGCTCGGCCAGCATCAGCCTCGGCAGCCTCTTCATGGATTCTGGGCGTCGGTTTCGAAAATGGCCGTCCCGCTAAATGACATCAGCTCCACAGTCAAATCGGCCTTCATTTTCTCTCTAGCATATGTAAAGTCTCTAGAAAGAGATGTAGTTCTCTTAGGGTGCTATACAAATGTCATATCATTGTCATTGTTGTTCGGCTATGTAATATTGCAAGCAGAGGGCATATTTAAATAGCAGTAATTCGTAGCAAAGTGAGTCTGCACATTTGTGACATCCCATCCAGGCTACGGCAACTAGCTTGCTCCTTGCTCAGTCTTTCTGCCTGTGCGACGTCCCACTTGCAAGCCACACGCCACTTATGTACGCGACTCGGCAGCTGAGGCTCGTCTGTCGTGTCGTGCCGGCAGCTGCCACTCAGCAGCCACCGCGTCTCTTCTCTGGCTAACCGATGGCCCCGTCGAGTTGCGCATCTACTGGAAAATTCTGCCTTTTGCTTTGAAGGCACCTTCATTCTCTTGCATCGGCTTTTTCTTTAGCTGAGCCACTTGCTTCTCGGCCCTTCTGCTTGCACCGGCTACTCCTCTGACTCGAGTCGTATTGATGTGCCTCCTTGGGAGATTGAGCCTTTAGTTCCTATGGGCCTAAAAGTTGCTACTGTCTAGCGATTGCCTTTGGGTGTTGGATACCGCATATGTAACTAAACATTGGGTATTTATTGTATTGCAGTGAGTTGTAAAGCACCTGGGTAGTCATTTGTTCTCTTAGGGCACTATACTAACATCTTTTCTTTACCTTAGCTGACGTCATGGAATGCAAAGCCCGGAAACCGTGTGTTTTCTGGCAGCCTCACACGTGTCATTCGTCTTTTACGTGCTAACGCTATGCTTCCACCCAGCACTTCTGACGTGTGTAGCAAGAGTTTTAATTCTCATAGGCTGCTATTCTGAGTATCATTATGGCTACTGTTATTATAATACTTTGTGTGTGTGTGTGTGTGTGTGTGTGTGTGTGTGTGTGTGTGTGTGTGTGTGTGTGTGTGTGTGTGTGTACGTGTGTGTGTGTACGTGTGCTTGTGTGTGTGCGTGTGTGCGTACGTGTGCGTGCATGAGGATATGAGGATGTGCTTGAGCCGTTTGAGGCCGGAAGAAGCCGGAGGGTAGGGGTCAGTCAGAGAGTGCATGTACACGTTTTCAGCTGTAGGTGGCCCCCTAATCAGCTGTAGGTCACCACTGGTGGTCTCTCGTCACACACACACACACACACACACACACACACACACACACACACACACACACACACACACACACACACACACACACACACACACACACACACACACACACACACACACACACACACACACACACACACACACACACACACACACACACACACACACACACACTTACCCTTGTGTGGCCCACATCTTGAGTAATCAACCGACTGATTTCACGTCGTGAGTTCTCGTTCGCTGGCTCGATTCCCCGGTGTCACGTGCCGATGTCACGTGACGGCACACGACACGATCGCGCCCCCTCGCCTCTTGTCTGAGAATGGTTGTGCCCACGGTGTCAGTACGAGTGGCTCTGATTTCCCGTGAGCACGCAAGCCCCCACCCAGTTGGTTTGATGCGCAGGCCATCGAGAAGTACTGCAGGACGGAGAACGGTTACTCGGGCATCAAGGACGTCTACTCGCCGAATCCGCAGATGGACGACGTGCAGCAGAGCTTCTTCCTTGCCGAGACGCTCAAGTACCTCTATTTGCTCTACTCTGACGACGACGTGCTGCCGCTCGACAAGTGGGTGCTCAACACCGAGGCTCACCCGCTGCCCGTTGGCCATCGCGCCTCTGCCTGACTTTAGAGAGGGAGAGAGAGCCGCCGGCTCGGAACTTCGCCCGCTGTTCGCTCCTACTACGCTGCTACTGGCTCACGCCTCGGCAAGTCAGGCAGCAACCACCGTGCGTCTGCATTCGACCGGCATCTGCTGCATTCGCGCGGCACTCGGCTTGGGCGCTGTCGAAGTTTTGGCAGCACGGCCGGTACCGGCAGGGCTCGCTGTTTCGGGCCTTGTTTGCCTCGCCACGTGCGCATGAGCAGCAGCCGACGCCACATTGTCTGCAGAAGTCGAGGCTAGCCGCCTTGGGCTTGCGTGAGAGACCCGTCAGCGAGCGAGCGAGCTATGCTCTCACCTGCAGCTCCGGTATTTATTTGGACCAAAGTGGACACCCTTCTTTCCCTACCTCACTTGGCAGGGACAGTGGCTGTGTGGGACCTCTCGTCCTGCCACGGCTGCTGAGCCGCCGCCGTGCCTCTCGCCGGCCACTCGCCGGGGGGGGGGGGCTGGGGTGGTGGGAGAGTCCGGCCCTCATGATCGAAGCCCTCGCTCGATATTCGCAGAAGGATTCGTCGGTGCGATGCCAGTCCATGTAAGCTGCTCGCGTTTTTTCCAGCCAGCCAGAAGGCGTCGTGCGACCAGTTCCGGAAATGCCGGCAATCAAAGGGGGCAAAAGCAGTCCCTTCCCCTGCGGCTGCGGTCATGGCAGCACGTTGTGCTGCGGCGCCAGACCGACCGCTATTTTGTGATCTTCAAACTGCTCAGCCTAAAGCGCCCTGCTGCCCCCACCTCAATTTCCTTCCCTGGTCAGCTATGCACTCGCTTGTGATTTGGAGCTTGTGATTTGGCGGCTGTGGCTGCTCTGTCGTTTTTTGAAGGGCTGGGCTTATACTAAGCCTGGCGGTCTATCCTGCTCCCACTCCACCTTGCCCTTTGTAAAAACCGTAGACCTTGGAGAGTGCCATGTGATTCTGCCAGCGCAATTATCTGTGTTCGGGGCATGTCTAGTCATCATCGATTATATCAGCGATTATAATGAAATTAGTGAGGTTTGTTACACTTAGCTCATTACTCGATGACCGGCATCGAGCCAGGAGCATCGAGCTGTGTCGGCTCGATGGTCGAGTCCCGTGTCCGGTTCGTTGCTGTCGCATTTCGAAGCGGTTTGCGACAGTGCCCGGTCGGCAGTGCTATAATAATAACGCGTATAAGTAAGTATACTTGATAAAGCGCCGTCGGAGCTCAATCTCTTTCTAGGCGCGTTATATGCTCTCCTTTTCGTGTTCTGCTGCCTGAAAGAGCTCAAGTGCTCTTAGTTCGGTTCAGATTAAAGCCGGACCTAGTTTTTCGAATCTTTTGCACCGTGTCTTTCCTGCAAGCAGCCAAATATTTCAGTAATATATATCGCTACTCGGGTATCAAGACTTGCTATTGTATCGAGATTTGAGTTTTTGTTGTGGTTCATCTAACTGCATGGCCAACTCACAGCAGAATTTACACACACGACCAAATATTCTTCCCCGATTGCGTACCATCAACTCCCATCAGTACTACATTCTGCACGTCTGACCACAGGTGGAGCTCGTTCAGTCGGCAGTTCGAGTTACCTTCTGTATCAAAAATTATCTGAACCGCGATACTTAAAGACAGGTGACTTTTGTCACACTAAAGTATCTTCCTCGCCCTATCTATCCAGTTCTCGGTCTGACATGTCCTCATAGTGGAGTGCTACAACATGAGGCTAGCCGATGTTCTGTATGAGACTCTACAGACTGACGTCAGCCGACATTCAAGAGGAAGCTACGAACCTACCCATTCATTTGCATTTGTTACGACAGTGAATAATTCTTTGTTTTATGTTTACACTGTACACGTTATCACTAACCAATAGATGTGCCTTCTTTCAAGGATTTAAGAGTGCCTAGACCGAGATTTGATTCAATTAGGGTACCATATAACTATTTTATAAATTATAAGCGCTATCTGTTCACATCGGCAACAGTAAATTAATCAATTCCACAGATCAGTGGCCAGCAGTATAATTAAGTGCTCAGTCGTTGACTCAGACATCCTAGAAAAATTGGAAATTGAGCCACCTAAGTTGCTAATAATAATACATGTAGTGCATCCCAAGAGAGCTAAATCTCTTTCTGGGCACTTTGCTGAAGCTGAACAGAAAGCATGTCAACGTACTATGGACAGTAACTTATACAATATCAGTACGTAAGCACATTACAGGACATTTCATGCGGACAGACCACATGATGTGATATGAGGTTTAGATTTTTTTTAGATGTGTAGTCGGGGATCTCGCTATGTCAGTTGGTAGTCAGTTGTAGGCGTTTATGAGTTAGGGAGTTGAGCCGCTGTCTCCACAAGATTTGCTCTAGGTCATAGGAGCATACCAGCTGAAGGCAGGAACTCCAAAGGATTTGAGGTTGGTTAGAGGCACAGAGGAACTACTTGAGTCAAATGAATGGGCGGTATGAATAGTAAGTATTTCCGAAAGGTACGCCGAAGCAAGAGAATGATGGTACCCTTCAGTGATTGACGGAAACTTTAAAGTCAATTTGCTGTTTGACGGGAAGTCGGATTTAGGTTGGTGAGACGTAGGTCTCATGTGGTTGTTTCGTCGTTCGCAGCAGATATGCCCTTCTGTCGAGTTTTGCATCGGCTGGCGTCTTATTGCTCTGGCAATAAGACCTGCAGAAAACTTGCTGCAAAGGTCTAGACCGATTTTTGCACGGAAAAACTGGCCGGTAGTGTCCTTATCTGAGCGCCTGCCTTCCTGGCTGGAGGCAGTCTCTACAGGGACGCCCGGCGACGATGTATCGCCGAAGCACCATCTGCGATCAACAGGAAGTTGATGGTCGGCGCTTCGTTTTCGTTGACGTACTGTATCGCTTGACCCTAGTGAACTAGCTCCCAGGTTGTGTCTCGGCTAGATTATTGCAATTCCATTTTAGCTGGGCTACCAAAAAACTCATTAGGCCAGGGCACCTCGTGATTAATATGGCTGCAAGGCTTGTGAACAAATCCCCTAGTTTGACCATGCGTTTATTGCTGAAGGAGCTTAAATGGCTTCCGGTTTGTGAGGGAAGCTCTTACGCTGACTCCTCACAAGGCCTCGGCTTGGCTCTTTCTTACCTAGCTGAACTGATTTACCAGTTTCAGCCTGCTCCTCGTGCCCCCAGAGGAGCATGCAGAGGAGGCTGAAACTGGTCTCCTCTGTGGAAAATAAATCAACTGCCGTCTCTAGCCTTAAAGACCGCTGACGACAAGCTTCTGCTCTGCAGTTCCTGGGCTGTGGAACTTCCTGTCACATTTCTTATGCAATGGTATCTAATCAACTGCAACACATCTTTTCCAGCCGCTCTGAGCTGCTACTTCCACATAAAGCACTAACTAACTCGACTGCCCTCTTCACTTAGCTATTCTTCTCACTTGTTTTGTACCGAAAGACGCTTTGGCTGTGAATTCGCTAAACAAAACTCTTCTTCGTAATACCGACATAATCTTTGTGGAGTTACAAACGAAGATACACTCACTACATTGCTATCCTGCGAAATCTCGCGTCCACTGACATGTCCGCTGACACTGACATGTTTTGATTGCATTACAACGGGTTACCCGGGTGCACTCAGTGCTGTCTGTGGAATCTTTGCTTGCAAGAAAATATGGCGAGCTGCGGCTTGCAACTTTCTGGATTCATTTTTACAAGTTACCGCAGTGAGTTTTGTCCGATGTCACGAGGCGAGACTTGATCTGACTGCAGCAGTCACGAAATTAAATGGCTCGCGAATCTAATACTAACAATAAAAGTTATGCATTGCCCTAAGAAACCCGTGTATCGTCTTTAATAACAGCAAAGCGTTTGCTTTGCACCTTAAGAGTGTGGGCGTGGCACGGTCATCACGTTGTCTCGCACGCAACCGGACTCACACGCTCCACTCGCACGAGGAGCCTCCCACTGCTGCGTGTGACCGAAGCGTGTGACCACATCGTGGGCATCGTGCCAGGCGACTTCGCCGAATTGCGGAAGAAAGGCGGCGCGATCCAAGCATTCCAATCCTCGAACTCAGCTGGCCACTGTGCTGATACTGTCCTCTCATTTCTTCCTCTTCCTCTGCCATGGAGAGCAGCCTATCCAGCAACGCGTGCGACCGCTCGCCAACGGCCAATGCAGCCGTCGCCGCTCGACAGCCCATAAGTTAAAGGCTTCGTTTTTCTTCTTGTCGCCGGTCTCGTCGCGCGTCCCCACGAAAGATCTCTGTCTCCTTTCGGTAGAAATTCCGTCGAATCGTCGGCCTTCGATGTGGCGATTCGGATGAAAAAGAGCGTGGCTGGCACGACGCTGTTCACTCCCCCCCCCCTTCGAGCGGCGCTGCGGGCAAGACACTGGCAGCGACACTGACACGGGGAACGAGGCAGGCAACGAGGAAACAGCAAGGTCGCAGCGCCCACGTGCGTGCGCGAGCTCGCACGGGAGTGGACTTTTGCCACCAAGAGTCCGACTCTCGACCGTTGACCGCGGCGAAGCGAAGTGCGAGAATTCGGCGGCGCCGCCGGTTTGCCTCGCGACGACGCCACAGCGCGGCGGGGCTCGATGAGCTCATTCGCCGCGAAAGGTAGCGGCCTTCTCTCAGGCGGCAGCCGTCGGTCGCCGCCCGCGCGACGGCTGCCGCCTGCTCGTTCTCCTCCTCTCTACCTCTTCCGGAAGTCTTCACCGCCGCCGCGCTTCTATTCTTCCGCCGCGCGTCTTTTCTTCCGCCGCACTGCTTCTTTCTTCCGCCGCGCTTCTTTCTTCCGCCGCGCTGCTTTTTTCTTCCGCCGCGCTTCTTTTCTTCCGCCGCGCTTCTTTTCTTCCGCCGCGCTTCTTTCTTCCGCCGCGCTGCTTTTTTCTTCCGCCGCGCTTCTTTCTTCCGCCGCGCTTCTTTCTTCCGCCGCGCTGCTTTTTTCTTCCGCCGCGCTTCTTTTCTTCCGCCGCGATTTCTTTTCTTCCGCCGCGCGTCTTTTCTTCCGCCGCACTGCTTCTTTCTTCCGCCGTGCTTCTTTTCCACGCACCGTCGTTCGAGGCCGCCGTCGCCGCGTCACTAGCGGTCCACGCCGAGCATGGCCACGTAGTCCTGCACGGCGGCCGGCAGCGGCAGGAGCCGGACAACGCGCGGCAGAACGGCTCGGCCGAGGCAGCGACGGACGCGGTCGCGACTCAGCGACTTGAGGTCGCGTGGCGCGCGGCGCTCGCTCGCCGCCGCCGCCGCGAAGTCCTCCAGCAGCCGCTCCATTCGCCCGTCGGCGTCGGCGGCGCCCTCTTCTTCTTCTTCCGCCATTCCACCAACCCGCCGCCGCCGCCGCCAGACGTGCAGCGCCGCGGCGGCGGCGGCGCCCGGAGCGTCGCTGCTGGCCAGCAGCAGAGCGGCCAGCGCGGCCGAATGACGCGACTCAGCGGCGCGCCGCAGCGGGCACTTAGACGGCGACGCCGCCGCCGCGCGATGCAGCAGCTCGCCGAACGCCGGCGTCACGCGCGCCAGGTAGGCGACCACTTTCTCGCTTCCGCCGCCGGCCGCCGCGTGGTAGGCGGCCGTGCCGCCCTCGGCGTCGGCCAGCGACGGGTCGCCGCCCGCCTCGACGATCGCCTCGACGCACTCGGCGTGCCCCTTGGTGGCCGCAATGTGGATCGCCGCCAGGCCGGCGGCGTTGCGCGCATCCACCGCCGCGGCGGCGGCGCGCGCAGCAAGGACGGAGCAGATCTGGCGGACGACGGTGCACAGGCCCTCGCCGGTGGCCGCGATCAGCGCCGTGTTGCCGGCGTCGTCGGCGACCGCCGCGTCGGCGCCGGCTGCGAGCAGCCGCTCCGCGCAGTAGCCGGTGCACGCGGCCATCGCGAGCGCCGTCTGGCCATCGCAGCTGCGCGCGTCCACTTCGCAGCCGGCCTGTCGGAGGAAGCGATGGGCGAAAAGAGCGCTCTCTCTCTCTCTCTCACTCTGCGCCGCCGCGAATACGGCGGACCGGCGCCTCGGCGGCGGCCGCCACTTCCGGAAGTGCCACTTCCGGTCGCCGCCACCGCCTTCCGCTTCGCGCCCGTCGCCAGGCGCGAATGCCGATGCGATTCATGTACGCGAGAGTATAATAATAATGATAATAATAATAATAAGAGCTTATAATAATAATGTTATTATTATTTAAAGAATTACATGGCACCCTGAGATTACTAAATCTATTAATTTGTAGGCACTCTACATGGGCTGGAAAAGAGAATCCTAATTAGTTAGCGAAAGAATTTGGCGGCACCTCCTAGCCGATGGGATTAACGAAAGCGCCGCGTCGGAAGGCACAGACGCGCTCGATGCCACAACCATATAGCACCACAGAAGCTGAGTACTGCTACGCTTGCTGTGTGACTCCGAAAAACGACCAGGTGCTGCTCGGGCGCATTCACTGAGACTATGCACATAGAAAGACTTTCTATGCACATAGAAAGACTTTCTATGCACATAGAAAGAGCGCGCGATAAATATATATTATTATTATATATTACATATTAATAGTACCACACATGGTAATCAGCCGGTGTTTAACCGGCTGCTCTCCGGCTCAATGGGAGGCAAATATGAAAGCAAAGTAAAAATTGCCGCACTTTTAAATGAAACGAAATAGGATTCTAAATACATGCATTTTAAATGTTACAGGCGCTGACAGTGCCCGCCCGTTAGATCCGTGTAGATTCTTCACGTGCGGTGTGCATTTACCGAAATGCGTTCATCGATAATCGATGCCGACGGTACATTAACTGATAGATAAACAGCAATAGCTAAAACTTATGACTGCCAGCAGATGGCCGATTTGACTCGGTTTACGAGTTCTCGCGAAATCCTATCTGGGACAGCTGGACAGGGAGCTGCCGCTTCGTGCTTCACGTTTGGAACCCGAGTTTAGTCGAAGAAATGTGTGGCGGAGAAAATAGTCGAGGTGACGAAAAAGTAAAAGAAGTGCGTAAAGGAAGTGCCAGTAAGGGGCATATGGGATTGGAGACTGCATCTCTGCGCGGCTACGACAGAGGTGCAGGTCGCAGTGTATGCAGCACCAGCAGAGCGGAGACGCTGTTAGTAATGGCGCCTTCTCTCCCCTGTGTTCAGCGGAGCTCGCCGAGCCTGGAACCGCGTGGGCTTCGCGATTTTGACGAGAATAACTGAAGACGCGTTCCTCGTGCGCATATTTTGTGTTGAGACCAGGCGTGTGCCGGCGGCAATCGGTGACTGACCCGGAATCCGGACCGTTTGCCCCAATTCCGAACGCGGAGCAAATGCTATCAAGTTACTCAGAATGGAATTATCTAGAGAGCGTAAAATGTGCGCGGAAACTAAAAAGCCCGACTCTTCCAATCCCCGGCTCCAACAGGATTTCTCTTGCATCCACCGGAAGCAATCTTGTTGGTATCTTCCTAAAAGATTCGTCCCAAGATGAACATGTCACGTGCCATGATGAATAAGTTTCCCTTTTCCGAGTCTGCTTTTTTCACCTACGTAACGTTGCCAAAATTCAGGCTTGCTTGGACAAGAACACCACAGCCAAGGTAGGTCATACATTTATAATGACATCCCGAATAGTTATCGCATCACTTGCTGGTCTTCCTCCATTTTCATTAGCACGATCCTGTCAGTCGCCTTTTTAAGTCCTTCCTTTCTCTTGCTCCGGCCTATTTCCGCCAGTTACTCAAAAATGCAGCAATAAGTAAGTGGGTATGACGCAAGAGAGTTATATATATATATATATAGTTATTATGTATATATATATATATATATATATAGTTATTATATATATATATATATATATATATATATATATATATATATATATATATATATATATATATATATATATATATATATATATATATATATATATATATATATATATATATATATATAGTGCACTAAAAGACTACACGGCTTTAGGTTCGCATGCGGTTGCCCACAGACTTCCTTTCCTCTCAAAAGCATATCCGAGTCATAAGAGCAGTCGAGGTAGTGAATAGCATTGAAGTAGCAGCTCATAACTGCTGGAAAGAATTTGCCACAGTCGGCAGTTCGATAATAGATGTCGTTGCGTAACAAATGTGAAAGTGAGTTCCACAGTCTAGGAACTGCTGAGCGAAAACTTCTGTCGCCAGCTGTTGTCTTTAAGAGGGTAGGTAGGGAACAGCTAAGGCAGATGAGTTGATAGAAGTCCTAGGAGGCTAAAACTGCAGTGCAGCCGTTCAGCTAGTTATGAACGCGCCAAGCCGAGGTGGGCTGTATTCATCAACCGGAAGCCATCGTTGCTTTTTCAGAAAAGGAGGTGTGCGGCTGACCCTCTTGAGATTTGTTAACTTGCCTTGCAGCCATATTCATCACCAGCTGCAGTGGCCTAATAAATTTTTCGATAGCCCAGCCGCAATGGAATTACAGTAATCCAGCCTAGACTATGATCCTAGACCAGGGAGCTGGATAATTTTTTTCGCAAGCAAGACAGTCGCTAATTTTAGATAGGGATCGGGCGTGATGGCTAGCTGCGGAGGCGGTCTTCATGACGAAACTTTCAAAGCCTAGGTGCTGTCAAAGACAGCACCTAAATTTCGAGCACACGGTGACGGTCGCACACCACGAGCTCGGAGCTTAGATGTCGTCTTTGACAACTACCTAAATCTTAAGCTATTTGCTGTGGCTTCTCTTCTAGTGGTTCTTAAAGCGCTTGAATGGAGATTGAGTATGAGATTGAGATGGAGATTGAGCTTAGGGCTTAGATCCGAGGCGGCTGCTTCCTCCACTGGCCCGGCGAGCAGCGCGAAGCGGCGCCGTTCGGAGCAGCGCAATTCGGAGCCGAGCTTCGGAGAGGCGAGGCGTTGGCGCCGCTTACCGCCAGTAGCTCGTCCACGGCCGCGTAGCTCCGGTGCCGGACGGCTAGCATCAGCGGCGTCAGGCCCTCTTTTGTGCGAGCATTGACGTCGCAGCCGACTGCGATCAGGAGCTGCTCAGAACGAAGCGACCCGACTAGCGTGCGAGCGACGGGAAAGAAGTGTCCGCTGCTGTGTCCTCGGGCGGCGCTGCGGATGTTCCGGATATGGGGAAGCTACCAGCCGCCGACGCGCGCTGGCCCGCGTCAAGCTAAGCGCGCTGGCCCGCGTGCGGGCGGTGGCGTGCACGCCAAATCGAACGAACTCGGCCGCTGGTGGCGGGCGTAGGAGAGCGGACGAGGCTCGCTCACCTGCAGCGTGGACCTCGGAGCGCCGCGTCGACTCGCCCAGTGCAGCACCGTGCTGCCGTTCTCTGCGGCGGCGGTGCAGCGGCCGTGCCGCCGCGGCGTCGGCGGCGGCGACCCCGGCTGGTCATCGCGCTGCGAGCTTCGAGCGGGCTGCGCCAGAATCTCGACCAGAGGCCAGTTCTCGTCCTGCGCAGCTCGGAAGATCGCCAGCCGTTCCGCTCGCGAACTGGCCACGCCCGGATCGGCGCCAGGAACAGCGGAAGCAGTCGTCGACCGGAAGCCCCGGCTCCGGGTAAGCGGCTTGCGAGCTAATACCCGATCGGCTCCCGCGCATCGCCAGAGTCGATTTTAAGGTGCTGCATCGCCGGGCGCCCATGCTCCGGTGCCCACCAGTTCGCCAGCAAAGTGGCGGCGATGGCAGCGCTCTCCCATGCTATCGGGATTGGCGTCGCCGTCCGAGAGCTACGCGCTACGCGCTTCCGGCGGCCTAGCGAAGCCGTGCGGCGGCCTCCAGAAAATGCCGATCGTACCGATTGGTACCTGCTGCGGATTCCTAAAGCCGACACACCGGTTGAAGTAGCAGCCTCCACATTTTTAGCGCTGTCAACCGGCTTGCACGTCGATCTCGAGTCCGCGTCTTCATTAGAACCTCGAATAACCCATGCATTCCACCAGGTGTACCAGCACTGCTGACGTCATACTCAAATAGTTATGTCAAGTCATCGAAATGCCGGAAGTGAGCGTGAATGAAAAGACTAACCAGCGCATTCTAGCTAGTTAAAAAAATGCAAGCTGATTTAACAGCCTCTTTTTGTATAGCGACAGAAGAGCCTTGACGGCTATCACCACCGCTTGCAGCGGCGATGAAGGATCGCCCACCACAGGATTCGAACCCACGACCTCGGGGCCGAGGTCGTGAAAAACAACCGCCTTACCTAGTGAGCCATTACGGCTCACCAAAAAAATACAAGCTGATTTAACAGCCTCTTTTTGTATAGCGACAGAAGAGCCTTGACGGCTATCACCACCGCTTGCAGCGGCGATATAGGATCGCCCACCACAGGATTCGAACCCACGACCTCGGGGCCGAGGTCGTGAAAAACAACCGCCTTACCTAGTGAGCCATTAGTTCAATCTTGGTAGCAGCGCTGCTGACTTCAGAGTCAATTATTTTTTTTATTTCTTATGGCGCCAGAAGTCAGCATAAACAAACAAATAATCTCTGCATTGTACCTGGCACTGCTGATGTCATAGTCCTTTTTTCTATTCATTGCGGCCGCCATCGCAAACAAACAAATAAACTCGTGCAATGATCTGTTAATGCTTTCTATGTAGCATCTGTAAAGTTCGTAGAAAGACATTCAGTTCTCTAAGGGCGCTATAAAAATATATTACTATTATTATTATTTTTACCTAGCCAATGCTAAGCAGCAAAGTTGCTGACGTCACCGTAAATTAATTTTTTCAATTCACTGCCGCCAGAAAGTCAACAAAAATAAACGATTACTGTGGAAGGGCTGCTGATGTCCTATTCTATACATTTTACTGCTGACGTCATAATCAATTTATTGCTTTCAATTACTCGCCGCCAATAACATAAATAAACAAAATAATACGTGCCCTTTATGGCTAACGTCATAGTCAACTTAATTTTCAATTCATTGCCGCCGTCAACATAAATAAGCGAATTAACCTATGCATTTTACTTTTGACGTCATAGTTATTTTTATCCAATCTTTTTTATATTCACTACCATCTTCAACGTAAGTAATGCCTTATTTCAGTGCTACTGACGTCGTAGTCTATAAATATTTGTGCAATTCATTGGTGCGCGCTGGAAGTCAACATAAATAGTAAAATCACCAAATGCATTCCACTCTGATCAAGTAGTCTTGGTAGCAGCGCTCCCTACATCACGAATTACTGTTCCAGATGTGTGTGCTAATGCAATGCCAAGCGGTGCGCCGTCGCGTGAGGAAAAAAGCGGAATCAAGCTAGTGCGATGGAGCCGCACGCTGTAACATCCGCTTTTTACATCTCAGCTTGGATGCGTTGGAGTGTGCGAAATTTTTTGTATTCATTCGATCATCTCGCATAATCGTGCCTAGATAAAACCAGGCGTCCCGTAGGCGTTCGCCGACCGCTCAGACACGCAACCGCTCAGACACGCTCAGACACGCACACTCAGACACGCAGCCGCTGACTGCGCAGCTCGCACGAACTCGCGGGCGCGACGACCCTGCGCGAGACCCGACAGTCACGTGACCTAGCTGCCGTACCTGCTTCGAGTAGCAGTTTGACGCAATCGGCGTGCTTCCGATGGACAGCTTCGTAGAGTGCGTCGCTCAGCTCCGAACCGCGCCAAGTGGCGGACAGTGGTGCGCGCATGCGCTGCAGAGCGGTCCGAAGCAAGCCACTGTCACCATTTGCCACGGCGCCGAGTACAGCCGAGGTGGTGCGACTGCAGGCGGCAAGAGGGCGCGCTTGCAGAGGCGTCGAACGCTCACCGTCACTTCATCCACCGGCGGCGGCGGCGGCGGCGGCGGCGGCGGCGGCGGATGCAGCGTCAGCGGCGACGCGTCGCGGCTGCTCCTGCTGCAAGTGACTTATGCAAAAGCGAAAGTAGAGACGTGGCATAGAGGCAGAAAATGGAGGAGGGCGAAAGCGAGGGAATACGAGCGTGAGACAGAAAGAGAGAACGAAAGAAAGAAATATCGTGAGCGAGAGCGAGCGAGTCCCCTGACTTGACCACATTAAAAAAACCCACCTATTTATGACAGCATTCAGTGAGTCCCTGTGATTCGTCCTTTATGTGCTGACACTGTTGCATGCTGCCACTAACCACACTTGAATGCTGACCCTGTGTATGTCACCCCTAACCATGTTATTTATGCTGTTTATCAAGCATGATACCACTCACCACTCGATCGCGTTTCCTTTGCAGCAAATGTAGAGCACCTAGAGAGAGAGAGCGAGAGCGAGAGAGAGAGAGAGAGAGAGAGAGAGAGAGAGAGAGAGAGAGAGAGAGAGAGAGAGAGAGAGAGAGAGAGAGAGAGAGAGAGAGAGAGAGCGTGAAGTGGATGAGTGAAGCGATGAGTGGCGTGAAGCTGGGTATGAGCGTAACTCAAAATTGATTGGCGGTGGTGGCGGAGCGTGGCAACTTTGCAGCCTCGAAGTGGATAAAACGGCGAGAACCGGAAGCAATAACTAAAAAAGCGTATGCATGAAATTGTAGCTGGACTAGCAAATGGACGCGCGCCCCGAGAGAGAGAGAGAGAGAGAGAGAGAGAGAGAGAGAGAGAGAGAGAGAGAGAGAGAGAGAGAGAAGAGAGATTGGACAGCTGGTGAGAACGAGGGGAATCAGATTTGCAGTGCGAACGCGCTCGCTGAAGCTGTGAATTCCTTCGGAAAATTCTTGCTGTGCGTCACCTGTTTGTCCGTGGGTCTCAGAATGCGAACCTCCCCCTCCATCCGCTAAGCCTAACATCCTGAGTCCAAGCTGCCGTCGGGTTTCGTAATTCGCATACGCCAACCACTCAGCCTGAGCAATATAATGGAATAATATATATATATATAGCTAATTTAATATTTAGCTATATTATATATAGCTAATATAATACATAATATATATATATATATTATATATATATATATTATGTATATGTATATATTATGTATATATATAGCTATATAATAATATATACAATACTGCAATACATAAGAATATATATTGTATACAATAATAGCTCAGAGATTCTCATCGATAAAGGCGACTCGCCAATCGCAAGGCGAGCAGCTGAAGAGTGTATTCGCTCAGTAAGTCAGTTATTAAATCAGTGTATTCGCTGCGGTGTCCGAGCAACCCGAGCACGGTCTACTCAGACTGAGGTCAGAGGTCAGAGTCTACTCAGAGGTCGTCTACTCAGACTACTTCGACGTCCGCGTCCACGCACGACACTCGGATCGAGGCAGTCGTTGCGTCAGATTAAGCGTCAGGTACATGCAGTACGTGCGGAGTGCCGAGGCTGAGGTTCTATGAAGGCGCGCCGCTTTAGACGCATAGCGCGCGTCGAGGTTACGTGACGGACGCGGTCGGCGCGAATCGCGGTCGTCGCCTCTGCGAACGCGTATTGGTTCGATTTAGTTAGCTTCGGTTTAGGCGCTGCGGTTGCGTGGAGGCGTTTTCGGGAGTTTTTCGGGAGTTTTTTCGAGGAGTTTTCGCTGTCGGCTGCAGACGACGCTGACTGATGCAGACGACGCTGCTGACGACGCCCGAGTAGCTGCAGAATAAAAGGGTAGCGGAACACAGTACACGACGAATGTGCTACCGTTGCGACATTTCGCCGCCGGCATTTTGCTGTTAGAGCAATGCGACGTACCGACAGTAGGCAGTGCGTCGCTCCGAGTCGCGCGCCGACGCCAATTTCAAGGACGCGAACGTTACGCTTTAGGCGAGCGGATGAGAATGCAAGCCCCGTGCGAGCCCACCTTAACACGCCGACTTTGACCTGCCGACTTTTGCCCGCAGACCTTTTGTTCGACATTTACCGCGCCGCCGCAAGGCGCAGCGTGGTGGCGACAGAGTGTCGACTGTGCAACGGTGGTACAACGATAAAGCGTTTGCCTCACGTGAGTGTCAGACAAAGGAGTCGCTCGCCCGCACGCGCGAACGCCTGAGTCGCCGAGCCTGAGTCTGAGGAGATAACTCGCTGCGGCTCAGCAGTCGCACCGGAAAGCATGGTAGCCGGTACGGGCTGCAGCTACATCCGCTGGAGGGCGTCTCGCGAGAGCTAGCATGGGCAGAGCAGAGCCTTATATCGACCGGCGATGCGAGAGCAGTCAGCTAGTCAGAGCCGGTCTCTCGGTCTCTCTTTTCGAACCTTAGGTTCCTGCGCTAACAGGCCAGAAAGATTCGAGTTTCCGATTCAACCTTTGCCTCCATTTGCATAGCGGCAGAAGAGCTTTTGACGGCTGTAGCCACCGGGCGAAAAGGATTGCCCACTGCACGGCTCGAACCCGCGCGATCTGGGTCGTTAAGAGTGACCTCTGACCGGGCTGAGATGCGCCGCCGGCCGCGCGGCGACGCCTCAGCGGCGGCTTGACCGCTCCTACCGCCGTTCGTCCTACGATCGCGAAGTAAAGCCCAGGCGCTGAACCGGCTTGCATTTTCGAAGCGCGCTGCCGGATTACGTCGTCAATAGATTGTGATGTCCGGATGCACCCGGATGGATTTTCTTTTGGGTGTGTAACTTCCTACCAGACGCCGTCGATCAGCTGCGGCTAAGCCAGCGAAGTTCGACCGTCGCGGGATGGCTCTAATGCGCCATTCGGAGCCTATTTGCGACACCTATTTGCATCGATCGCCGGCGGCGGCGTTTCGAGGTCGGGGATGCACCCGACGTCGCCGACTACTTTTTGCGGGCGCGCTCCCGCCCGTTTTCTGGAACGTCGCGTGACGGGAGATCGTCGTCGTACGTCGTACGCGCCGACAACCGTACGACCCGGCGGCGGCTCGAGGCCAAACAAAGGTCTGCGCCGCCGCCTCCCGACGGGGCCGACGAGGTCGAGGCGTGCGTCGAGTCACGAGGCGAGGACCTGCGGATGTAGACTCCAGCCGCAGCTTCAGCTGCCTGACACGGCGCCGGCCAGCGTGGGCGCGGTAAGAGGAGCTCGAGAGGTAACGCCGGCGGCTGAGCGCCCGATCAGCAGCCGCCCGACCAGCCATCTACGGCGTCCGTCTGCGTCCGTCGAGATTCGAAGTTCCGTTCGAGCGCCGTCGCTAGGACGCTCAGGCAGCCAAGGAGCCGGGTCGGATCGCCTCGGGCTAGAGCTAGCGCAGCGGCGGCGCCGCACCTACGCTGATCGCCGGACGACGTGCAGACTTTGCCAGGGGGGCGCGCGCAACGAGGGAGAGCGGGTGCGTGTACGGAGGGGGGGGGGTCGTGCGTGTACGGCGTGCAAAGACTTTGCAGAGCGACCCTTCTGTCTAGACTGCTCGAGGTCGAGGGGTGCAGCCCGGGCCGCCAGCGCCGTTACTGAGCGACTGCTGCACCGCGTCTGTCGGCGGATGCGGACGCGACTGTTGCGCTGCCGCTGCAGTTGCTACTAACCTCATTGCATCGGCGGCGCTCTGACGCAGCTTCGCACCGCCGGCCGCTGCGATTCGACTACGGCAGCGGCCGCTCTGCCCAACCCGCCAATAACCGTAAATGGCCACAGCAGCAGTGGCGAGACCTGCCAATTAGAGAGGGCGCGGCGGCGGCGGCGGCGGCGATCGCATCCGATGGGAAGACGAAGCTTCCGGCAGGCTTTCTACTATTGTCTGGGCCCGGCCGGCCCGGTCCGCTCGAGAGTGCTGACTCGAGCGGACCGCGTCCGAATGGCTTCTCCGTTAGCAATCGATCCGCTCGGCGTCCCGAGCTGAGCACCCGCGTCCCTCCGCCCGCCCGCCGAACCTGAACGCCCGCCGACGTTTGCTGTCGACGGCTGGAGCGTTGCTCGCCGCCGCCGCCGCCGCCGCCGCCGCCTCCGCCTCCGCCTCCGTCCGCCGCCGGCGGCGGCGGACGTTCACCCTGTGCTGTGCGGCTTATGCGGCCTACGCACGTGCTCACGCTTACGCCGCTTAGGCGTGCGTGCGTGTATGCGTTTCTATCTATACAACCCCACAAAGACGACGTGGGTGTTACGCAGGAGAGTTTTGTATAGAGCCCAGGCGGCTTTCGGCACGCATTCGGTAGCTTTGAGCACGGAGGTAAAGCGACCGCGCTTTGCCACCCTGATCGGGAGAGTCGGGTTCGAGTCCTGCTGCGGGCTATCCTGCATGGCTTGCTGCAAGCTGGGTGGCAAGGTGGCACAGTGCAGGCACACCTCATAAGTACGAAGTGACTTGTGACCAAATGCCGCACGACGAAAACGGCAGAGGCCGACCGTGCGCTCGGTGCGTCAGCTCACAGCCATCTATGCAAAACGAGGCGAGGCGTCTGCTCGAACGTCAGTTCTGGCGGGTGGGGGAGTGGGTGGGGTTCAAGGTGTGCTCTGCCAGGCGTGACCTCGGGGTCACGTCTGGCAGAGCCGCCGCGGCTCCTCTATCGCTGCGTAAATGATGTTTTTACATCAGCCGACCTCGGCCTGTTATCTCCCCTTTCCCACCAGTTGGATGCGAACGTCCTGCGCTCAAGGCCAGTGCGTCGCATAAGCTCTCCCGCCATCGCTGATGAAATTGCATGATGATTGCATGTCCATGTCGCCCTAATCACGTTGTGCTTGTTGACATCGTGCATGCTACCACCGTATGCCGTTTTTATCATGCTTTATTTACAGCACTGTAAAGTGCCTAGAAAGAGATTAAATTCTCTTTGGGCGCTATGCAAGTGTAATGTTACAATTATTATTATAAATGATGCGTAGCAGGAGGAGTCTTACCTTATGGCCGTGAACCTTTCCACTAGACGAGCACATCGCAGCTCCGCAGTCAGTTTCAATTTTTAAATCGAATGACAATAAAACCAACCCTACTAGTCATGAGCCAGCCCTAGTTTCACTCAAGAAATGGGAAAAATTTAACGCACAAAATTGGCGCTGCCTGCGTTCTGTTCCAAATTATCTTTTCACCGGACGACCACAGCAGCTTCGCAGTCAAGTCTGCCTACGCTCAGCTACTTGTCATTAGAAAAAAATAAGTTCGAGGCCTGCTTAACACTAATAATAAAAATAATAATACACTTGACAAAGCGCCCTCGGAGAACTTTAGTCTCTTTCTAGGTGCTTTACATTTGCTGCAAAGGAAGCACGACCGAACTGGTTAGTGGAATTGCTTAGACCGAGATACCGTGTCCATGTTGGTCCTTGCATTTGTGGCAACCCACCTCGGCGGTGCTAACCCGCTACTTGCAGCCTCCCCCAGCAATAAGACGCCCAGGTGTAAGGTGCTAGCTCGTCACGATACCGTGGGTCGTGGGCTCGAGTCCTGCAGTGGGTGATCCTTTAGGCAGCCCACTGCAAGCGGTGGCTGTAACAGTTGAAGCTCGTCTGCCGCTACGTGCAGCTCCCCGCCTGTGGACTCGCTTCGTTGATTCATAGTAATTCCGTCACGGAAGACAAGGTTAGGATATCACGCCGCTTGACGGAAGTGCGCCATCTTGCCACTTGACGGACTTTCTCGCTTTAATTAGTAGAGATACAAATGACTAACACTTGGAAGGATCCACCACGCAGTTACTTTAGTGATCAGTGCGTTGCCGCCAGTATCTTTTCACAGCAAATTGAATAGTCCCTTCCTCCTATATTCCATCCTACAAAAGAATTAAGTAGCAGTGTAATATATGATGAATAGAACTATTTTTCTCGTGATTGATTTGCTCCAATTATGTCTAGCAATTTTATTGCATGCAATTTTGGGTAACCGTTTTCAGTAACTTCCACGTTCAGCCGCTTTCTTGCAGTTCTCGCAGGTGAAATGAGGTGAATGGCGGCGCAGCGAGTGTCCTTATCACTGGCAGGTATGCAAGTACGGTAGGTATACCAGATATGCAGGTATGCTAAAATATACATTTTATCCTGCAGACAACTCGGCAGGGAACTCTTGACGATTGCATCTCAGGAAGGCGTTGACATGAATCGACTCGGGCAGCTGGAATTGAACTTAACCTCGCGTGCTTAAGACTCTTGTATAGTCATACAGACAGCTGTCTTTCTGAAGGTTATTACAGAATAAGGTAGTAGCAATTTTCATTTAGTAATTCGCTTTCATACGCTCGGAGTGAGACAGACTACGAAGATGAAGAGGCAACAGGTGAACAGACTGGTGAACGCACAGAAAAAAGAAAGAGTCGCTGATGAAGGCATTGAAGGAGAGTTGTAAAGGGAAAGAGATGAGAGAGGAAGAAGAGAGAGCACTACCGACGAAGAGACGGAGAGACCGGAAGGCAGAGCGAAAGACGGGAAAGGGAGACCGGAAGGCAGAGCAAAAGAGATGGGAGATTGGAGGACAGTAGACAGGAAAACTTCGGAGCAGAGATATAGACAGCAATGGATACCTTCCTCTCCACACAGAGGCAAAGTGAAAGGGGATAGGGAACCAGAGATGATCGCATATGCAGAGACGGCGATCTAAAATCAGAGGTTAAGAAACGAGGACAGCTATGTCAAGGCGAACGCAGATAGAGAAAGACTGACCGAGTAGAGACAAAGAACGCCTCCTAAATTCGACCCACTTCGCGCACCGACCGCCGGCACCGGGTTGATTCTGCGTGCTGATTTGATTCTGCGTGCTGTGTGGTCTTTGCGATTTTAGTCTATACAGTCGGTTCTTGATTTTAGGCAAACGTAGTTCAACACGGCTCCTTATTTATCAAGTGATTTCACAGCAACGAGCAAACGACGAACACTCGTTTCCTCCTTGCTGTAAAATCACGTGATCACTTTTTTCGGGGTATCTTGTTTCGTTATTCCTCCGTTCGCCATGCGGAGACAACGAGTCCTCTGGACCCACAATTCCCACTGTCCTGCTCCTACGTTGCATTGATCTGCTGCTGCCATGCATAGCTAACATCATTAATGTGTCATTAGCCTCAGGTCATGTCCCAGCACCTTTCAAAAAACCTGTAGTCAGGCCTTTTCTCAAGAAAGCAACACTAGACTAAGAGAACTTGAGCAACTACCGCCCAGTCTCCCTTCTACCATTCCTATCAAAGACACTGGAACGGGTCGTGGCAGACCAGCTGAACTCATATATCGAAACCTCACACATTGCTAGTAAGTTCCAGTCTGGCTTTAGAGCTAATCACTCCACAGAGTCAGCATTGCTTAGGGTATACAATGACCTACTTAGGAATGCAGACATGGGTAGAGTGTCTCTGCTTGTTTTGCTCAATCTTTCGGCAGCTTTTGACACCATCGATCACAAAGTTCTTCCAGAGCGCCTCTCATCTCGCCTGGGCATCACTGGCACTGCTCTGCAGTGGTTCAGGTCCTATCTCAGTGGGAGACTCCAGAGTATTGACGTGAATGGACAAAGATCATCTGAAGCACCTCTGAAATATGGAGTACCTCAGGGCTCCGTGCTAGGTCCGGTTCTTTTCACGGTTTACACTCTCCCTCTTGCTGATGTGATTTCCAAGCACAATCTAGGCTTTCACTTCTATGCGGATGACACTCAGTTGTACCTTTGCTTTGATCCGTCCCAGCTTTCAAGCACCTCAAATTCTCTCAACTCACTAGCTGCATGCATTGATGACATCCGCACATGGATGGCAGCAAATTTTTCTAAAACTAAACGATGACAAAACTAACTTACTAGTTATGGGCAAACCCAGTGTGATTCAGAGATTAGAAAGGCTGTCTCTCAAAATTGGCTCTGCCAGCATATCTCCTGTCGAATCAGCTCGAAATCTAGGTGTCATATTCCAAAGCGACCTCTCGTTAGACGACCATATCAGCTCCACAGTCAAATCTGCCTATTTTCAGCTTCATAACATTGCTAAAATTCGGGCTTGTTTAGATAAGGATACCACGTCTAAGTTGGTCCATGCATTCGTGACATCTCGTCTCGATATCTGCAACTCACTGCTTACTGGCCTACCAGCATGTGCGATCAGGCGATTGCAGCCGGTGCAAAACTCTGCAGCTAGGCTTGTCTGTCGTGAGCGTCGCAGTTGCCACATTACTCCACTTCTCGCCGACCTGCACTGGTTACCAGTCAAGCAACGGATTGACTTCAAGGTTTTGTCGCTCACTTTTAGGTCCCTTCATTCTATGGCTCCAGCCTATCTCTCAGATATACTACCCCATCAGTCCAAGCATCGTAACACCCGCTTTTTGGAATCCAACAGTCTAGAAATACCTCGTACAAACCTTAAATCCTATGGAGACCGTGCATTTAGTTCGTATGCTCCCAAAGCCTGGAACTCCCTCCCGACCTGCGTCAGAACATCCCCTGACCTGACCACATTTAAAAGGAACTTAAAAAACACACCTATTTAATGCAGCATTTACTGGGTCCCTGTGATTCGTCCTTGATGTGCTTATGCGTGCTGACACTGTGCATTCTGCCACTAACCACATTTGCATGCTGACCCTCCTGTGCGTGTCACCCCTAACCATGTTATTCATTTTGTTTGTTTTTCAAGCATGATTTTACTTACCATTTAATTGCATTTCCCTTTGCAGCAAATGTAAAGCGCCTAGAAAGAGATCAAGTTCTCTGAGGGCGCTTTATCAAGTACATTATTATTGTTATTATTATTATCAGTCTTCTCTAAAAGAGTAGTACCTATACTAACCTTGCGTCTAATGTGTCGGTGGCTCACGTTCGCGTAATTGTGCACATCCGCTCTCATCGCTTCCCCCAATCAGAAAAAAGCTTAGCTGATTGAACTCAGCCTCATTCGCAGAGCTAGAGAAGGGCCTTTACGGCCATCGTCGCCGCTGGCAGCGGGAAATAAAAGATCGCATACGGCAGGACTTGAACCCACGACCGGACTCGAGAAGGGCGAGCTCCTTACTTCCTGGGCTAAGGCAGAAAGGGGCAGTAACTTGACGAACTATTGACTTGTCTGAGCCTTTCATTGTACCAAGGATTTTGACGCTCCGATAGGCTGTTCACACGAGGCAGCCGGTAAGAAAATGGAATCGCCTTAATTAACGGTCAGCTTAGAAAATCATTGTAGATGCAAAGGATTAGCACTACAAACGCGTTCTGATTTATGTAAATGAATTTTTTAGACAAAAAATTTTTTATTAAATAAGTTTACGTTAAAGCAGTGCTGGTGCAAGGCATTTTGGCGCCCATTTTGGCGAGATCAGATATCTGGCGCCTCCTTCCTCCCTCCACGCCCTCCCCCACCCATCCTTCATGAAATAAAGACCAATTTGCAAGGTCTAAAAAATATTTATTATCATAAAGACTCACAGACATACATACATAAATAGCATGTGTAGATGCAGTAATACATACAACTTTAAGTTTTCCTTGCTTTTTTCTTGGAAAACTCGCAGACCATTTCTTAAATGTCGAGAGCAGATGCTACATCTGATTTAATAAAAATTGTTGCCTAGCCAATCAGTCTGTCTTGTAACATTGTTTAACGAAGATAGTTTTGAAAAAGTTTTCTCTCCACTGGCCACTGGAATTGGCAAGGTTAATAAAAGTTTGAGTGCCACTGAAAGATAGGGAAATTTTCAATCAATTTAATTCTGCAATATAAATTGCAAAACCTCTTGGGGATGCATAGTCTGGGGAAACCACATGGCAATGGCTTGCAGCTCACCACACAGTTCCTCTCCATCTAAATCCTTGCTGTCTCTATGAGTAAGATAATCTTCCAAAAAATTGCACTCACTAAGGATATCCTCTGAGGATATTTAGGAAATCTTGAAGATATCACGAAATCTAGTTGTCATGCTCCAAAGTGACCTTTCGGTAGGCGATTGTATCAGCTCCACAATCAAGTCTGCCTACTTTCAGCTGCATAATATTGCTAAACTTCGGGTTTGTTTAGACAGGGATACCACATCCAAGTTGGTCCAGGCATTTTTGACATCCCGTTTTGACTTCTGCAACTCACTGTCTGCTGATCTACCGGCCTGTGCAATCAAGGGCTGACAGATAGTACAAAACTCTGCAGCTAGGCTTGTCTGTCGTGAGCGTCGCAGTTGCCACATCACACCACTTCTCGCCGACCTGCACTGGCTGCCATTCAAGTAATGCATAGACTTCAAGGTTTTATCACTCACTTTTAGGTCCGTTCATTCTTTGGACTCCCTTTTCGGAATCTAATTGGTTACCTATACCTAGTACAAACTTCAAATCCTCTGGAGACCATGCCTTTAGTTCATATGTTCCCAAAGCCTGCAACTAACTCCAGATTTGCGTCCCGACATCCCCTGACTTGACCACATTTAAAAAGAAACTAGAAACACGCCTATTTATGACAGCATTTAGTGGGTCCCTGTGATTCGTCCTTCATGTGCTTATGCATGCTGAAACTGTGCATGCTGCCACTAACCGTATTTGCATGCTGACCCTGTGCGTGTCACCCCTAATCATGCTATTCTTGTTGTTTATTGAGCATGCTGCCACTAACCATCCGATCTTGTTTCCTTTACAGCAAATGTAAAGCGCCTAGAAAGAGATTGAGTTATCTGAGGGCGCTTAATCAAGTGTATTTATATTATTATTATTATATCATATAGAAACACAATCAGCGTACTGTGCTGTTGATCGGTTATAAGCAACTCGGTTATAAGTAAACCTCGCTTATAAGCAAGACATTTTCTGTTCTCAGCACCATTTTCCCCTCACTTGTAAGCAACTCATAACAAAATGAAGCGATTTCGTCTGATCAAAGCGCCTGTCTGCCTAAAATAATATTACAAATTATGGTTGTGTGGTTTATGTAAAATTATTGTTTAGATATTTCTTGCTTGTGCTTATGTCTCGTTAATGTGTTTTTGCAGCGTCTCGACTGTTCGAGAAACTGTGGCACCGCCGCAGACGGCGTCTCTGGCAGTGATAGAAGCGAACCCGTGCTGCCCCACGAGACGGCGGTGGTATTATGACAAGTTGGTAAGAAGTGTTGTTCAATAATGTAAGTTACGCGTATTCTTCAGTTTTCCGCTGACAAAAATTTTAAAAATCTAGTATCCACCATTTTTTTCTTATCTTTCTAATTCTTTGATCGATAAAGTAAAATTCGGAAAAGGGTTATTGGCTCGAACACGAACAGATCAGAAAGTTTGCCATACTTTTTACATAAATTGGAGCATTCTAAATAATGTAATCAGTAACAAAAAACTATTGGTAAATTAAAAATATCCATATTGCATTTTCAGAATCACTACGGAAAAAGAGTCGAAGAAGCTGAAGGCTATGACTTTGAAAGAACAACTCGATATTTTGAATGCGATAAAGACGAGCAGGACGAATGGCGTTGCGGTTCAGTTCAATCGTGATCCATCGATGATTTCCAAATCAAGTGGAACGGAGACACAACTCGTGAGAAAACGCTGGAAAACGGGAATATGAATAGAAAACGGCAGCGCAATTTGACTAACGAGGAAGTCGACGAAGTGTTATTCGCGTGGTTTTAATCAATACGGATTGAGAATGCTCCGGTTAATGGACCATTAATGACTGTAAAAGCTCGTCAAGTGGCGAACATGCTCTCATACGACGAACCGCCGTACGCTTGGGTCGATCGATACAGAAATGGAATCAAGCGTGAAATGGAATCAAGCGAATCATTCATGGCGAACGAGCTGCGGTGGACGAAGAGTGTGTCGAACAATGTATCGAAGAAGTATTGCCTTGCTTGTTCGATGGAATCGAGCCGAATAATATTTTCGATGCGGATGAATCGGAATTGTTGTACAAGGCAACGCCGACTCGCACACTAGCTGCGGGGACGAGGGCGACAGTCTAATTGGCTGCAAAGTTCAAAAGAATAGTCTAAGCGTCTCTTATTTCTCTGCAATAGCACTGGAACCGAGAAAAAGATCTTCATCATTGAAAAATTTGAGAAGCCCAGATGCTTTCAAAAGGCCGTACTGCCATTGCCGTATTACGCCAATCGTAAAGCATGGATGACCAGCAAAACCTGGACGGATATTTTGCAGAAATTTTATCGGGAATTAGGAAAACGAAAAAAAATTATCACGCTCGTGGATAACGCTGCGTGCCATAAGATTGAAGCAGCGCTCAAAAATATTAAAATCGTACCTATGCCGCCGAATACAACAGCTCCGAATCAACCGTTGGATCAAGGCATATTATTTGAGCTGCGAAGGTTCATTATCGAACGCAAATCATGCGAAAAATGTTGCGAGCGATCGAAAACGGGACATCACTCAGCGATTTTTTTTTAAATCGGCGGGCGTTTTGAAGGTCATAGACATGTTGAAACGCGCGTGGTTTCTCGTCACCCTAACTGCCAACATCCCCAACTGTTATCGAAAAGCGGGATTTTTTTAAACCGACGACGATATCGATCAAAGCAAAACGAACGATCAATACGAAATTGAGGCTCAAGAAATCCAAGGTCAAGGGTTACTAGCCTACGGTTCAGCATCGAACGATTTCGACCCACATTAGAACATTGACAACGAGATCGAGTGCTTTGGCACATTGACCGAGGGATGATCTGCGACGATACGAAATGAAATGAAAGAGCATACATACCTCAGAGAGCATTGAAATGGAGAAGATGACGTATTGCAATCGGCCATAATATTTCCCAGAAGGTTTCTCTTTCGGAAGCCCTGAAATCGCTGGCCAAAGTTCGTCTCCATATTTGGAAGAGAATTTCACTGAATGTGATGTTTTTCATCGTAATGAAATATGATTGAAAAAATGCTTTGTAGAATCGTAGTCAGAGCAAAATTACAGATTCGTTCGCTCCTTTGGGTAAATTGATGATATACTTCAGTTATAAAAAACGTTTTGAATAAAATAACGCTTGAACATCGCCTACAAGCAACCTCGCCTATCAAGAACATCGATTATAAGCAACTTTCTACACAGGATTTTCGGGTTGCTTATAACCGAGGTTGACTGTACTGTGATTTGAAGACAGGAAATGACAAAAGCAAAAATCCAGGAAGGCATACAAGCATTGAACAATATATACATGTGTATGTGTATATGTGTGTGTGTGTGTGTTTGTGTGCGTGTGTGTGTGTGTGTGCGTGCGTGTGCCAGTTCGCATGTTAGTGTGTAAGGGTGCGTCTGTCTGCGGCTCCACAAAGCTTTAATGACTAAGCATGTGTGTAAACTGGAGAGTGTTGTTATCTGGACAATGGACCGTGGAAGATACCAAAAGAATCGTAATCTGCCTCCTGCAAGAATGTGCTTGAACGAAGAGAAAACGACAGCGGTCATTAGCTTTACTATTTTCGGCGTCATTTAGTTATCTTCTTCGATTGCATCCGGGTCACTATATCGATCCCTTAATTGGGGTGGACACAATTGATGGATTTAAATTCGTACACGTCGTCGACTTGGCGTACGAAGCTACGTAAAAAAATGGTGCCGCAGGACAGCTCGCGATGTCGTGCCAGCTGTCAGTCTCAGTCTCCTGCAGCGACTTCGCGTAAGAAAAAGCAAAAGACTAAATGTCTAGCGTTTGTAGCGTTTCTTCTGCTTCGTCTTACATGTCGAGTCAATGCATATTCAATGTCGAGTCAATTCAATGTCGAGTCAATGCATATTCTTACATGTCGAGTCAATGCATATTGTGACGTCGGTCGGTCGCGAGTTCCAAGTTTTTGGAACATGTGAACTTTTAAATACTCTGGATCTGCCAAAGGATTCGTGGCTCGTTAGACGGAAAAAAATACTAAAAACCAAAGTCGTCGGCTGTTTGAGTCGGCTGATTGAGGCCTTTCCTCTGTACACATGAGAATGTAGCCCACTCTAGGAGTGACTAAGCACCCTACCCGACGTCTGGTTGGCTAAGCAAATATAAGGTAATGCAATGTAATGTACTCTATCTCCGTCTTTAAATCTACAGAGTCACACAGACTATGTGGATGTTGCCAGGGATTTGATTTGTTTGGCGCATTTTTTATTTGTTTAGCAGATTTGTTTAGCGAACTCGCAGCCTTAGCGGCTTTTGATACGCATTTCGGTAGCCAACAGACTTCATCTCGCCCAACAAAGAGAAAGTGAGAAGCAAAGCTTCAGGTCAGGAAAGCAGTTGAGGTAGTGAGTAGCAGGTAGGAAGTAGCAGCTCAGGACAGCTGGAAAGGATGTGCCATAGTCGGAAGCAGGAGAGTAGACGTCATTGCGTAAGAATTGTGGAAGCGAGCTCCACAGTCTAGGACCTGCAGAGCAAAAGCTTCTGTCGACAACGGTCGTTAAGCGGAGGAATGGAACAGCTAAATTATTGTCCATACATGACCTGAGGGCACGGGGAGGTTGAAACTGGTGCAGCAGTTCAGCTAGGTATGGAGGAGCCAAGCCGTGGCGGGCCTTGTGGGTCAGCGTAAGAACTTTACTCTGTATCCGTTGATCAACGGCAACCATCAAAGCTCTTTCAGCTAGGGAGACACACGGTCAAACCTCTTGGATTTTTTAACTTGCCTTGCAGCCATATTCATCACAAGCTGCAGTGACTTTCTTTGGTAGTCCAAGCAAAATAGCCGAGACAGAAAGAGGGAGCCGGTGA
Organism: Cristatella mucedo; assembly: GCA_009760855.2. Classification (NCBI taxonomy): domain Eukaryota; kingdom Metazoa; phylum Bryozoa; class Phylactolaemata; family Cristatellidae; genus Cristatella; species Cristatella mucedo. The sequence goes on along the minus strand of WPIO01000067.1, from coordinate 1,238,302 downwards.
AAGTTTTTGCAAGCCACAGTGGAGAATAGTTCCCAGTCTTAGGTCTACTTCGGACGCGATGGCTAGCTGTTGAAGCAGTCTTCTTAATGAAGCTTTCAAAATATAAGCAGCTGTCAAAAACGACACCTAAATTCCGAGTACACGGCGATTGTCGCACGACAGCGTCACACCTATAAGAAGAGCAAAGTCGAGCCACGCGCTCGGGGGCGTCCTATGAGCAGCAGTGCCGTTTTATCTTCGTTTAGTTTAAGAAATTTGCCGACATCCAGGATGTCTGAAAGGCAAGGATTCAGTTTACCAGTCGCTGCAGCTGATTCCAACGAATTACATACCGCATACAGGTAACATTGACATCATAAAAGCGATAGCCTATTTACTCATCGGGCCTGAATAACGCTTTCTAGAGGCTCGGTATAAATGGAAGACAGCAAAGGATCGATGATGGGCCATTCTGGGACTCCACAGGTGACTGATCTGGTGGGTGAGATCTGACCCCACTCGACGTGGATAGAACACCATCAGACAAGTACGATTTGAACCACGCCAGTCAGTGCCTCATCCACCAGACCGATCGTTATTCTCAAGCGTTCAAGATGGATACTGGGAATCAAATGGGCAGTTGGCCCTGACACCTCGGCCCTTATGAGTTCGGAAGGCGAAAGCTCAGCATTTGCCAGAAAACTTTCTCGCTACAGGCAATTGATGCTGAAGCAGATTCTGAACCTGCGAGACAGGCGCGTGTACCAACGGTGCAATGTTCCAATAGCTGATCCACGAAGAATTATACCGAAAGGGTAGCGTTCTGCTCTACCTAAGCGACCAGTGACTGACTCTAACTCTGCCTCCTGCTGCGGGCTCTGTCCACTGCTTAGACTTGGAAAGAACTGCAGCATTCATCGCCTGGCTCAGAGGTAATGAAAATATAATTCATTTATATAGCGCCCCAAGAGAACTTAATCTCTATTCAGGCGCTTCAAATATGCCTCGGGGCTTGAGCCCACGACCCCAGTCAGACCTTGGTCGGAGCAAGCACCTTAGCCGCTAGGCCAAACCAGCTCGGCGTAATCCGACGACTCGGACCACCGAGCGGTTCCATCTTGCTTGCTCCAGCCGCTTATAGGTCGCTGGTTTTCCCGCATCGCCGGCTTCTCGGATGCTTTGCTTAGCCAAACGAATGCCATGCCGGGCGCTCAACCGCTCCTAGAGCTGGCTGCATTCTCGCGAGTGTAGAGTAAACGATTGCTCGATTGCCGCCGACGACTGCGGTCATGGACACTTCCTGCGAGTAATTTGGCCGCGGAGAATCGGATCGCTCCGAATTGTCGCCCTGTAGACCGACGTGAATCCTTAGGAGAAAATGCACATGAGAAAAGTTTAGCGCAACGCCACTTGCTTGACCTGTTGCCCGGTGAAAACGAACGTCTCGATGAAAGATTTCCTTGCACCGAGTGGCGTCAAAATTGCCTCACAGCATCCAGTTTATCTTTTGCTAGAAGCCAAAGCCCGAACACGCACACACGTCCATGTTCGCGCCGTTGACCAAATAGTGGCTGTAAATGCCAATGATTTAAAGACTAAACGGTGCATTCCAAGTGCAGGGCTACTGCAGCGGCAGGCACTGGCTTCGAGCATTGCTTGAGCAGCTTGTTGAATTGAAATTGTTGAAAAACAACCCACTGCAGGCGACCCGCCCATCAATTCAATTAAAAGTCTGTCCCGTCGACGCGAAGAGCACGACCTGTGGGCGTGCCTGGGAATTTCTGTGGCCAGCTAAGCCGATCTGCATACATGGTCCAACTTTCGCGGAGGTGTGAGGGTTGACCGCTGGCGCGAGTGAAGCTATCGGTCGGTAAGGAGCCGGGGGCCAAAATCGACGCACTGAGGTGGGGATCGAAGCCCCATCGCCGCAGTGGCTGGCAGATCGTAGATATAAACCGTCAATTTAGGCTATGCCGACTCAATCACCGGGGAGCTAAATGCGGCGACAACGATCGAGTCACTCGATCTGCCTTGTTCCTATGTGTCGCGACTGTCAACGCAGCCACGCAGCCGGTTCGTTACGTTGTGCGGAGCACACCAGCGATCCCGGCAGTTGCACAAAGCTGTTCATTGAAGTGATTGCTGATCGGTATCAATCCGAGGAAGAATGCAGGCCGGTGGGTACGGACCCATCGAAAGAATGCTAGCCGACCGCGGCTAAGAAATAGACCGAGCAGGACTAAGCCGAATAAGGGGCTCACCATTTAACTGGTCAAACTCGGCAAGGCCACAAGAGGCTATTGAGGCTTGACCTATTTGGTTTGGCGACGGCCGGCAGTTTAGCCGACGGATTTGCATTACAATGCACACAATGCCCACCGTCTGCCGGCGCTAGCCAGATCTGCCCACACTGGCGACGATCGAGGGGTCGTCCTTTCAAGCAGCAGGCCACAGCTGGCCATTGCACGCACATGTGCACCTTTGCTTGCGAGCCGGTGAATGCCGCGAAAATTGGGGCCACAGTACCGCACCCAGAAACTTACCGAAGCTTGGAGAAATTAGCCAGCCGCTTGCACAGTGTTCCCCCTGGGGGGGCGTGGATTGTGTGGCTACGGTTAGGTAGAAGTAAGAGACAAAGAGAGTTGATGGGCAAAGGGAGAAAGAGAGAGAGAGAGAGAGAGAGAGAGAGAGAGAGAGAGAGAGAGAGAGAGAGAGAGAGAGAGGCAGGCAGGCAGGCAGGCAGGCAGGCAGGCAGGCAGGCAGGCAGGCAGGCAGGCAGGCAGGCAGGCAGGCAGGCAGGCAGGCAGGCAGGCAGGCAGACAGAGTTCGAGAGAAAAATTTAAGGGTGATTGGCAGGTGTTTAAGGGCAAACTAATTGGTCTCAGCCAGCTCAGTTAAGCAGCAGAAACCAGCTGCTCCTGGCATTCCTTGCCTACCAAAGAAATGGCTGTATCATCTAAGGAACTACACAGTTGAGAAAAAAGGGGATGCTTTGATACGTCACAGGCAGCCTGCAAAATGCGCCGTAAAAGGCAGACTTTGCCGACTTCCCAAATTTTCTCTCATTCCTTTAGCTTTTCTATTGTCTTCGAAGCTAGCTAGTTCTACCTGCTACAGTTTTCGCTTTAATATGCTCGATATGTTTTTTCTCTTTAGAGCTGCCAGTAATCCCAATACAATCGAGAGAGACGGTACGTCGAAACCTTTGCAGGGGCTTCATTCAGAAACTGTTCAGCTCGCGCTGCCTGTTCTGAGTTTGAGCAGCTTTGAGCCCTTTGAGGTGCTTTCATTCGCCTGTGCTCGCCGTGCTTTCGCAAAGAGGCTCTGATGGGTGCGCCTAGCTTGTACCTTGGTGGTAATTGATCTGTCTGTCGATGCATCTATTTGCATCTTGCCTGACCCATGTCTGACACCAAATTCTGGCCTGACCTCACACTCAGTTCACCACAAACTAAATCTTCTTAAAATTGCTAAGAAAGTGCCACCCGACCAGCGACTTGACACTGCCGCAAAACTATTTGCCTGTCATTCACAACAATCGTTGGCAGCAGAAGCTTTTGCTCTTCGGTCTTCCGACTCACGGAGCTCAAGCTTCCATAAATCATGCACAGCAACAGCAGTTTATTACTTGTTGCCATCACCGAAACTTCGTTTCCACCTGTCCTGCCTGCAATTTCCATTCCAACGACCATTATCGTGAGTCAGCCACGTGATCGTGAGTAAGCCACGTGCTGAAATGCATATTGTTGGCTGCCATGTGCAGAACGAAAGTTTCTTATGTCTTGAGAAAGAGTACACTAGAAACTCTTTGGCTTTATGCTCACTTGGTCCTCGTGGCTTTGTGGGCTCTCAGACAGAAACATATATACAGGTAGGCATTGCATTCACGCCTCGTGCAGCCTTCATGCCATGTCGCAAATGCGGTTAAAGGTGTAGCTTCGACATGTTGGATCGCATGCGTTCTCGTCATTGTTCAGTCACACACACACACACACACACACACACACGCACGCACGCACGCACGCACGCACGCACACACACACATATGCTTATATCCCTATTATATTAATTAAATCGAGAAAGTCCGACCGTCTGTCACGCGACAAGATGGCGATTAATACTTCCGGGAGTGACATGTAATAGACGCGTAAATGTTACGTCCAGTATTGTACAGACTCAGCGAAGCGATTCTTCGGGCAGTGAGGTCTAGTATATATATATATATATTACATCACTTTATATATATATATATATATATATATCAAAACCGATACTATACACATATACATAGTAATAGTATATAATACTAATACTAATAATGCATTTGATAAAGCGCCCTTAGAGAACTCAATCTCTTTCTATGCGCTTTTATGCATTTGCTGCAAAGGGAAATGCAATTGAATGGTGAGTAATATCATGCTTGATAAACAAACAACATGAATAACATGGTTAGGGGTGGCATGCAAAGGGTCAGCATGATATAGTATGTATATATACTATATATACTATATATACCGTATTTTACCGTGTATGAGCCCCTCCCCTGATGTATAGGCCCCATCCAATTTTTTAACCAATTTTTTGGAAAAAAGGTCTTTATTCAATAACTGAATCAACTGAACAGTATCAAGACTCACAATAATCACTGATGTCAGTATCTCTATCTTCAGGTGGAAATTCCGTTATCATCAATGTCGCGGTCACTCTCTTCATTATTTGCATCATCTTCCATTCCGTTCGTTGCATTTGAAATGCCACAAAATGCATTCAAAATGCATTCAACTACCGGAATTGTATTCAAAGCATGTAGGTTGTGTAGAGCAATATTAAAGCAAAAAAGTAGCCTCCTGTGTATAACCCTCCTCTCCATTATCTGACCATTCTATTAAGATTTATTAAAATATTTAACGTATGTATATAAATTAGCCAGCAGTGCCCTGCCCTGCCGGGGTCGTGGGTGCCACCCGGGCCTCCCGGTTCAGGAACGAGGACCACACGGCTTCCGAGCCGGTAATGGCATCGGAGATGCAGTGCCGCCTTAAAACCGCCTATATATATATATTTATTTATTTATTTATTATAAATAAATATATATATATATATATATATATATATATATATATATATATAATATTTTACTGGTGTATAAGCGCCCTTTTCCCCCAAATTCGGGGTCAGATAATGGTTATATATAATAGTTACCAATTATTATGCACACACACACACACACACACACACACACACACACACACACACACACACATATATATATATATATATATATATACAAGTACAGGACTAATCTTTTAGCGAGATTGGTGCCGACTTTGCCAAAAAACTCGTATATACCTTTGTGCAGGGGATATGCCAGCATCGCCCTGGTAGCTTTGGCAGCATGACATTGCAGCATGGCTGCTGCAGCATGCTGCCATGCTGCAGCAGCCTTTCAGCTGGAACCAGCTTCAAATCTGTTCAGGGTCTCAGATCGCCATGGGGACCGTTAGATGGTTGCTAGAAGCAGAAGCACTGACTATCAACATTCAGTCGACAGTGGATGCGATGGTTCGGGACTGCAATCACTGAGATAGGCGTACGCGAGCACCACCTGGAATCTCTCGGAGGATCACGAAAGCTTTGCAGCTCAGTTTTGACGAGTTCAGCTTGGACAACTGTCTTGTTATGTCCGCCAAGCTTTCTGCTATCTATATTCGCTCTTATTCAGTCAGCCGCCGGAGTGCTGCACCCCACTGGAGGTAGTCCAGTCTGCAGGGCGATCAGCGTTGGATGAGTCGAGCAGCTGCTAATCGGTGGAGGGGATGAATC